>JAJSOF020000027.1:32654647-32685981 GCA_025594305.2 Periplaneta americana
TTTTTAATCTCTGCAGTTCTTTTTACAGCTAATACATTTTAATCTAATAATAACTTAATGCCGTGATGTGAGTTCGGAGATTCACAAAAAATCCTTACTTACGGCAAGGAAGTAGAACGGATCTTAAAGTCTGAGTTGTGAATTGAGCAGGGTTCACGAGTCCAATCAGATCCTTAGTCTCTGAATTTCGGTATGTCACTTTTGAAATAATAATTAGGACATTGGTTTGTACAGGTATTCCAAAACAATAGTTACAAATATTGGTTTTTGAAAATTGCCTGTAATGACATATCGGTATAAAGAAATACTCAATTACTTGAAGATGTGATAGATTCAAAATTCTTCAAAATTCTACGAAGAAGGATATCCATAAAAATGAAAATAATTCATTCAGTAAAGAATTATTGAGTTTAGAGCCATCTTGCATGATTCTGTTTAATTAATATATTCTTGTGCTACTTTCATTTTGAAGTATTGAAGGGAATCATATACACATTTTAACAAACAAGCAATTGTAACAAATACCTATGTATCTGCAAGTTGACTACAAATAGTCTTGATTATTCAATCAGGACAGCGAGGCCTCATATATATGAATATATTACGTATAAGCAATTGTAACGTTGAAATAATTCAATATAACAAACCCAATTTTGCTACTGTACCTGAATAAATTGAACTTTGAGAAGGGATGATTATGTTTAGGATACTGTGTTGTTACTTCAGACCAATATAGGCCTACTGTAGTGTTATTAGTTCTGCCACAGAAGACGGTGATATTATGTCAGTCATACAGAGAATGAAATTCGTGACCGTAAAAAATGCTGCTTGAAAGCAACATCATATAAATAGCAAAAACGTTACAATTGCATGTTTGTTAAAATGTTTATATGATAGCGTTTACGTTTTCACTGTGCCTAAACGAGACGCTGTACTGTAACAGACTCGGACGTATTTAGAAACGATTATGTAACATATAGACGCGATCGTGTAGAAACAGGGGAGAGAGGTTTTTGTATGTTTAAAAAGTGCCTGTAGAGCGCTGAAAATTTCAAAGACTCGGAGTTCGAAATATTGGGTGTAGACATAGTGGATGATTATTCACGAAACATATTACATATCATTGGTTTATACAGGGCTCCGAAAGAAGGCTTGAGCGTATTGTTAAAATAAGATAATAATTTAAGTGACTTACTATCTTCAAGAATCATAAACAGGTATACAAGAAACCGTTTATGTATTTCTTGGAGATCAAGTCATCCAAAAGAGAAAAAAAAGAAGAAAAAGAATATTGTAAAGAGAAGAACACAGTTTTAAAAGGTATGAGGAGAGGAATGAAAATCTTCAAGTATACATTTTTTGACAGGACACAGATCAGTTGCATGTATATCTAGTTTTAAGGGTACGAATCGAAAAGAACTAACCAGATATTATTTAAGTTAAATCAAATTTCAGCGGATTGAATGATTTTCAAAATTATTTTGAGTTTAACACAGGTATTTCTTTTGAAACAATTCCTGCAATGACACTTGATGGCTTGCCTCATGTTGTTCCACAGTCAGAAAACAAGAAGAAAGATTTTACCAGCCTGATTTCTTTTGTGGATCCTTGGTATCAAAAGTCCTATGAAGGTATTAGTAAGGAGTGAAAAGTGGGCATATTTTTCTGGCCTTAGCTATAGTGATTTTGATTTATTTATTTTCTGCATTTTCATAAGCTTCTTTATATTACATCATAAGGACACTCAGGATTTTGTTGACATTTTGTTTGTGTTTAAGACAAATTAATACTATTATTCAGTTCTTGTAGCAAGATTTCATTAAATAAACATTTTTCAAGAGTATATTATAACTACCGATTTTATCATTATCACCTACTCAAAATCCACATTCTGGTTAAAAAAAATAATTCTTGTAGATATGAAATGACAATTATACGGAGTTACGCAATAATAGACCAAGCGCCAGAAACCTGTTTCGAGACATTGGCCATTGAAATAAATCTGGTTTGTTTATAAAACATTTTATTCAAGAAGTATTATAAAATTCATACTATTACAAAAAATTAGCACAAATAATACAAAAAATAGCTAACCAATTTTTAATAAGAGACCAGCAGTTGAGTTAATGTTTCAAAGCAAAATAAATGAATGTTATGCAATAAACAAATTTTTGCTTATAAATAGCACCAAATTCAGATATCGCATTATGTAATGGTGTAATTTCGGTTATTTATGGACTGTTGTTAAGATTATTTTTTATAATAATTGTGGAAGATAATATTAGATGTACATTCATATATTCTGTCAAAATATTTCACTTTACATTTTTGCAACTTCATTTTTCAGACTTTCTGTTGTGTGCATAGTCTTAATGGATAAATAATATCGTTATGAAATAATTTTGGTAAATAATTGTAATAAAAGTAAACTTTACATACTTCAATACCTTGCATTTGCAGGGAGTTTCAGGAGGAATATAAATATTTTAGAAGGTGATAGTTTGGTCCATTCAAAGTAGAAAATTTCACATAAACATGAGTCCAACTTTGATTGTGCTTGGACAAACAGCTGTTTCAGTATTACTCAAAATAAGCCTTACAAAGTGTACGAAGAAGATACAAATGATTACTTACGTAACTGATTAGGAGCCGTACAAAAGGTCATGCACATTATAGTCGTCACTTGACGTATCATCTAAATGTCACATTCCCCGAATTATGGATATTCCGCTTGCTGCGGTGGTCACGTTTATTGGCCACCAGGGTCCCCAGACCTTAGTCCTTTTAGATTATTGTTTCTGTGGATAGTTTAAAAGCGAAGACTAGTGGTCTATGAAGATAAAGTATTGCACAACAGACGATTTGGTCGCTTGTATTATGAACAATGCTGGCCTTATAAAAAATGTCAAAAAGACCTCAGAAGTGCTACATTTACTATTTTAAGAGCGTTGAAATGTACACTCAAGTCAGTGGTGAGACTTTTAAAGAAATACTTTGAACTGCCTCAAATTATCGATTATATTTAAATAACCAATAAATACAATAGCAATTTAATTTATTTTCTTCATACCTTTTGTAAGGCTTTCAATGAAACACTAAATGCAATCAATGTCTTTTTATCTCCTTTAAACCTTTTCTAAGTAATTTACGCGTAACTTTTAAGGAGATGTATATCCACACACATTGGAAATAGACACATGTTTATATGAACTTCTTTCTCGTAGTTGTTCCTGCTACAACTCCATAAGTTATTCACTAGTACTCCTGAAATATTCTGTGTACTTTACTTGATTGTAATAGCCTTACATTCTGGCTTCTTCACATCCTTTAATATGTAAGTTGTACACTGGGATATAAAAATCAAAAAGAGAACATAACTACCAGGGGCGCTAAATACTTTATAGTTTTACACCATTATTAAAAATCTGCAGTCATCACAGTTTACAATACAAAGGGACTGAGTATAGAAGGTATAAAGTATTCTTCCTAAGATTTTAAATAAATTATAATGATATTTATAACCATTAGGATTCAGAGAACGTCACTCGTTCTTTCTCTATGGTCAGTCTCAGGCATCTGTGGAGTAGAAAAACGAAACAAGACCTCTGCGCAAGTGGTATGAGGGAGAGCTACAGCCAATGGCTGTTCTGGAGGGAGACATTGCTTGAATGAAGCGAGCAATCGCTTATAGGGAGGGGATAATTTCTATCTGAATTCTAATCTACCTTCTACCACGAGCATGTTACTCCTTAGCGGACTCGAACTTATGCTGCCCGCAGTACACTCCGAAACAGATAGACTCCGCCTCCAAATGCGCGAAGTTACTCTACAGAATCCCGGGACGGACCATAACTATTCTGCTCTTGCGTCATAGTGAGGAGATCTTTCTCCGTGAGTTCCACTACCTCCTCCTCGGCTTCTGAACCCCTAGTTACGTAATTTCGTAAGAAAGGCGCAATGAGCACAATATTAAGCTTCCTTGGATTCTGGAGACCAGTGATTGCGCTGATCAACATCCCAACGATGATCACTGTGAAGCTACCCACTACACCATAGTACCAATAAGAGATCCGGAATAGGACGAAGGCTTCATCTTGCTCCTGGTCAAGCAATTCTCTGCAAGGGAAATAGAATATTTGCTACTACACTTGTATTTGTACTACGATTTTATTTGATATAGTGTCCAGAGATTTCAGCGAAATCTTTTGAAATAGAACTTATTTGAGAAGAATTTAATATTGATTAATATAGAATTATTAATGATGAAAGTCAAAATGCTGTTTGAATTTTAGAGAATAATATTAGAGTACAACATTATTATTCTATTTGCTGATGATGTCGCCTTGCCAAAAGAGGAGATGATACTAAGGGATATGCTACTGGAGCTAAATGACAGCTGTCAGCAGTATGGAATGAAGATAAATGCAAATAAGACGAAGACCATGGTTGTCGCAAGAAAAATAAAGGAGATAAACTTGCGAATTCTAAATGAGCCAGTAGAGCAAGTGGACAGCTTCAAATACTTGGGTATACTATAAGCAGTAACTTGAGCTGCTGTCAGAGAGTCAAAAAGAGGAAAGCAATGGCCAAGGAAGCATTTAATAGAAGAAAGAGCATCTCCTGCGGACCTCTGGAAAAAGAAATAAGGAAGAGACTAGTGAAGTGCTTTGTATGGAGTGTGGTAATGTATGGGGCAGAAACATGGACATTACGGCGAAGTGAAGAGAAGCGAAAAGAAGCATTTGAAATGTGAATATGCAGAAGAATGAAACGTGTGAATTGGACAGACATAATAAGAAATGAAGCTGTGTTGGAATGAGTGGGTGAATAAAGAATAGTGCTGAAACTGATCAGGAAGAGGAAAAGGAATTGGTTGGGTCACTGGCTGAGAAGAAACTGCATACTGAACGATGCACTGGAAGGAATGGTGAACGGGAGAAGAGTTCGGGCAGAAGAAGATATCAGATGATAGACGACATTAATATATATGGATCATATGAGGAGACAAAGAGGAAGGCAGAAAATAGATAAGATTGGAGAAAGCTGGGTTTGCAGTGAAAGACCTGCCTCTGCGTAGAACACAATGAATGAATTATTATTCTCTATCAAATTTTGCTTGCTGTAATTATCTCGTATTGATCCATGTCTAACGGTTTAGGAATTAGGACCATTTTGTTTGGCTTGCGCAATAACAATGCTGAGAGCTTGACGTCACTCGGTTCAGTTACGGTTACTGTGTCATTCATCACAACATTTGCGCAAACCAAAAAATTATTATTATTATTACCATCGTCATTATCATTATAGATCCTAACTTCTAATCCATGAGAGTTTGATCAAAGCGGATTGAATTATTGGAAAGACCACATATTACACTCATGAAATCTCGTAATACTATGTCCTATACATCTTTTACTATTTAGCCGTAATAGCTTTTGAATGACTGTTAAATTGAGGTTACTACTAGATGTTATTGAGTTATTGTTTAAACATTCTGCAATCATACTTTATTTTGTGAATAGCATAAACATGTTTGAATGTATCGGCTTTTATTCTTTAATAAAGCATGTTTCTTTAAATACGCAATTGATATTAACTTAATATCATTCAAAGAAGGAATTGCATCGGTTTTCTATCGAAAATATGTCCGTTTCATCGTAGTGGCTCCCAAATAATAACCTATTTTAAGGAAATGGATATCACAATAATTTAATATTCAGTATAATAATAGTATTAAAGTATCTCTTTTGTATTTATGTTACTGTTACTTGCCTCAATGAGTGGATAAAAGTTTACAAAAACCACTTGTTGGTATGAATCGAGTAACCAAAACAACAGATATAGAAAAATCCACACCTTGTTCTAGCAACTCGCCATGGTAACATGAATATAAAGGAGAACTTCATGCATTTAATATGATGATATCAACGGGCTGTTTGATTATGAAGTTTTGGAAAAATGTATTTATTAAATTAATATTATATGAGACGTGAAATTATATATAGAATACGATACGATTTATTTAATATTGTACAATACTGGGTGCTCCACTCGCTACCGAACCCGGCATTTCATTCCTTAATAATTCCAACACAAATGTTGATACTGTAATAAAATTAGAAGAGTAGTGTGGGAAATGAAATGGAATATGTGTCGCTGTCCATTTCACTTTTGCTACGTGGAGTAGCTGTCCGCCAGTTAGCCTATCTATGGCCACCGCGCTCGGCCGATCTGACGCCGCCTAATTATTCTTATGGGGATATCTCCAAGGAAGAGTTTTCCGAAACAAACTAGGAACCATAGACGCCTTGAAATCAAATATTAAAGAAGATATTCAAGTAGAGACAGGAGATGTACCGGCAAGGACTTTCTAAATTATGGCGCGCCGGATTCAGTCCTATCTGGACGCAGATTGTGCCCACTTCCAGTACATTTGATGACGTTTTCACATTTCCCACAAAACAAGGTAGATCCGCTTCAAATTTAATCGCAACATTATCATTAGTCTTAAAATTGCACAATAAATTTCGGGTTCGGTACCTAGTGGGACACCCAGTATAACTTTAGACATAATCCTCTCTTATTATTTGTATAGATACAAATAATATTGAAATGAAGTTACTGATAGTGTGAATGATTTCAGATTTTAAGAAAAATTGTATTAGGCCGAGTCGTAGGTGGGAGGATAAAATTTAAATGGATTTCAGGGAGGTGGGATATGATGGTAAAGACTGGATTAATCTTGCTCAGGATAGGGACCGATGACGGGCTTATGTGGGGTCGGCAATGAACCTCCGGGTTCTCTAAAAGCCATAGATAAGTAAGTAAGTAAGTGTGTTATGTTATCTTGCAATCCACAAGGTGAAAGGATTCAACAGGAAATAGTTTATTACATTATTTTCGAGGTAAAATAATTATACACTATCTAGGCCTATTAGATTATACTCACGTGACTGTAGAATTGTTGAGTGTAGTATTCGCGAGGCAGCCCAGTACGGATGTTGGCAATGTCTTGTGCGTTATCTTCCCCGTTGCTAACGCTCTTTGGGCGCCGAATACGATGATGCTGACTATCCCTAAGCTGGCTATGCTTCCCCACAGAGCACCCTATGTACAGACCCAGAAACAAAATTTGGGCTACTTAATTTTACTAAGTTCCAAATATTATCTGCTTTGGTTCTTGCTTTATCTCTATCTTGTTTCAATAAATTCAGATTTTCTGTCCAGAATGGGGTGTAATGGCAAGTTGTAGCCAATTTAAGTGAACACCATATTTTAACTTTTTTGGCTACTTCATTCACACACAACCCCCAGAATGTCTGGAGGACCACACCTGCTGTTGATCGACGGGTCCATTGGACCTAACATTACGAATAAGCAGTAAACAAGAACGCCTAAATAGATGATATGTTATATTAAGTCATTGATCATAATCCACAGTTAATTCCCGATTTACCACGAAAATCGTCTGTAGCTACATTTAGATTGGCAACAGGCCAAGATTGTTTGGCCAAACACCTGCATAGAATTGGAATATATCAGTCCCCTAACTGCCCATTGTGCAACTCAAACCAAGAAATGGATTCGGAACACCTCAAAATCTGTGCTTCAGTGGCTGACCATGACAATATCTTCGAAAAATATTGGAGTGCAAGAGGTCAAATGACTTTATTGTCAAACGCCTGGCATTAGAAAACAACAACAACATATTAAGTCATTGAGTCCAAAAGACCATCGACGGAGTAAAGAGTAACAAGTAAAATACAAGGAAAATAATCACAATATTAAAACATTATAATGTCTACATCATAGAATTCATTAATGTTGTGAAATGACTTCTGGGTCAGCCAACCAAAGACCAGTTCTTTAACGGCATTCTTTTAAAAATAAAAAATTTCAATAGGCAACTTATTACAAATTCTAAGAGCACTGATCGAATAATTAATTTGTCTTTGACAATCTGCATTCCGATGCAGACTAGTGTTAAAAGAAATGTCCCATTGATGCGCGGTTTAGAAGTACATTGTTCTAAGTGACCAATACACACTTGGTTCCCGGGACGCAGGTAAAGACAGACGGCGGTGACGCAGCGTTAATTATCTACAGTCCCGTCGCTCTTATTTCCGGCAGCCAATCACGTTGCAGGTCGGCTAAATTTAAACGTGTGCATCTTGTCATTCGCTGGTGATGATGTAATTCACTTCCTAAGGCTCGATAAATAGGCTACTTAATATAATCGCCCGCCATTTTGGCTCTTTCGTCCGCTTTCGTAGAAAACACATGAGGACGTTATTTTCCGCTCAATTATTTGCTCAATTACATTGCGTTTCATTTTTATCGTAGGAGCTACGACATAATAATGTTTAACGGTGCGGCAAATAGATTCCTCGTGTGGGAACTCGGCAACGAAAGGACAAAAATGGCGAACGATATTACCTACTTACACTTTATAGAGCTTTCACTTCCTAAGACGTAAGCAAAGAGGAGGAGTCACGCCGGAAATAACAGCGACACGACTTTAGTTGCGGGTTCTGCCAGAACGCGGCGCCACCGCTGGCTGCTGCGTTCTGCCACTTCATTGTTGATTGTTGTTCAGTACACACGTGCGTCTATCGCCTACGCTATAGCACAGACAGTGAAATCGACGTAGAACAATGCGTCATTATGACGCTACATGTGGACGGGTGGGCACAGGGACGCAGCGTCTTTATAACGATAGTCTGAATCGGACCTACAGTCTTGCGAAGCTTGTTGCCTACATGGAGGAGGATTGCTACCTGGACTCCGCCCATTTTCTAATTCTGTATGTTGTAATCGATATAACGTCGTGAAATAAGTAACTAAGACAGGATATGCTTGACTCAGTTGATATACTCGGTTTCACCTTACATGATCTCTCACCGTTGAGACGAGGTAGATTTTCTTGTCCGACGATGCCTCCTTTACTCTGTCTGGTCATACTCACCTTAGCGTTTGCCCATGGGAAGAAGATCCCGAGGGAGAACAGGCCCAGCAGCGCACCGCAAGTAATACCCTGTGCGCTGTACGATATCTGTTGACATCAGACACATGTTGTGTTCAACAATATCCTATTTGTATACGAGTACACTATATTGTGACATGTTGACATTTTAATGGCATTATTATTATTATTATTATTATTATTATTATTATTATTATTATTATTATTTTAACGACATATTGTTGAAACGTCATTAATTCTAACGAAAGTTACAATTGAGGAGGTCAGAAGCACAGGGGTAAAAGTGGTTAAAAGTACTTTATCATCCGTAAATTCTGTGAAATTTTGGATTCCAATTTTAGGGTGTGTTGTGGTTAAAAGATATATTCATTTTTACTAAATGAGATTTATGCGTCGTACAGCGGGATACACGAGAATGGATCACATTAAAAATTTTGACATTATGAAAGAACTGCAGATTGAGCCGATTACGGAATACCTACAGAAATACAGACAAAACTGGAGATCACATGTCATCAGAATGCCTCGTTCTAGAATTCCACGCCAAATTTTATATTACCATCCTGTGGGCAAGAGATTCTTGGGCAGACCATTGAAGCGTTGGCAAGAGACTGTAACGGACCACTAGGCTCAATACATACAAGGATGATGATGATGATGATGATGATAATGATGACTAAAATTTCAGATGCTTTAGCTTCTCCTGGATGCACTTAACTCACTTGCCAGTTGCAGCCATTTGCTTCTAACGTCCTCAATTCTGGCATCGTGTTTTTTTCACATTTTCAGCTATTGATATCAGAATTAGATTATGCGTATTTCTCAAGATTTATATCTTAGATTGTGTAAGTTGCCTCACGTTTAGTATTAACTTACTTCTGTTGATTTGAAATATAATTATTCTTATTGTTTTTATTATTATTATTATTATTATTATTATTATTATTATTATTATTATTATTATTAGTATTATTATTCAAACGACATTGTTCAAATATCATCAATTCTACCGATATTTACAATTCTGACTTCGTGTTTTTCACATTTTCAGCTATTGATATCATTAGATTATGTGTACAGTACCTGTTTGTCAAGATTTACAGTATAGATTGTTTGAGTTGCCACACGTTTAGTATATTATCTTTCTTCTGTTGAATTTTAAAATATTATTATTATTATTATTATTATTATTATTATTATTATTATTATTAGTGAGCCTATTATTTGGAAACAGCTCCAATACCATTAATTCTGCCGAAAGTTACATTTTGGCCACTGTTTTTTTAATTATTATCTTTTAATATCAGAATTGGACTTTATGTTAACATTTGGTACTTAGATTGCTCACGTTGCCACACGTTCATAAATATTTTTGTTGGTTAACAAACAATTATCATTATTATTAGGACGGTATTAATATTACCATTATCTACACATGCCGCTGCTGCTGCTGCTCCTGCTACTACTACTACTACTACTACTACTACTACTACTACTACTACTACTACTACTACTACTACTACTACAAGTACTTTAATAACAGCATTTACCGAAAGATACACTTTTGGTCTTCTGTGTTTTACACTTGCAGATATTAATAACAGCATTGAATTTGAGGCGTTCTCTGGAACAAACCCTTAACTACATGGTCATAAATTTTATGTACAAGGTATCAAATATTTTAGATCTGATTTAAAAGCATTGCCCAAAACGACGTTCAAATGTTTCTAGAAGGCGTTGTGTTTGTTGGTCAGGAGGGAGCTGCGGTATTAAGGATTCAATATATGGAGGACACTCAAAACCGATATAAAGCATGTTAAATCGTTATATCAGTGAACGCTTCAATTTTTGTCAAAATGTAGAGCTTAGATTTCATACGTTGCAACACATTCAGTTCAATCTTGTTTGTTTGTTTCAAGCATTTGTTTTCTTCCAGCTTCATACTTTGCGGCAATATTTGCTACGCAATTAATGCTACTGATAAGTACTATTAAGTGATGGTCCCTGACCTCCAAGACGCCTCCTAGTTGCTCGACGACGAAGACAAGCAGCACACTAATGGCACCCACGACAAGCACGATCGTCTTCATGATCCAGCCAGCACGTTGCTCACTCTCGTCTCCCTTGAGATTTGGACGCACAAAGTCCTCGTAGATTGTGGCGGCCAGGCAATTGAGACAGCTCGACATGGAGCTGTCAAAATATGGGATAATAGTTTACAATTTAGTTGCTAACAAGGTTCATGTATTACCTATTGAATACGATATTAATATAACTCGACCGAGGCGAGTGAAGACTGGCGTAATGTGAACTATCGCGATGTCGCTATACGAACGCAGGAGAAGTACAAGTGGCGCTCCTGGCTGCAGGATTTCACTGGCCTCGGTCGAGTAATACCTTTATAACTAAGGAACTTATTCTCATATTAGCTTCAGCATAATTATGTATATTTAATTACAGGTTTTATTTAGAATTATGTTAGGGTTGGTAACATTGTATGGTCCACACCGTCAGCGCGTCTGCCCGTGAAACCAGGTGGCCCGGGTTCGAATCCCGGTCGGGGCAAGTTACCTGGTTGAGGTTTTTTCTGGGGTTTTCCCTCAACCCAATACGAGCAAATGCTGGGTAACTTTCGGTGCTGGACCCTGGACTCATTTCACTGGCATTATCACCTTCATTTCATTCAGACGCTAAATAACTTAGATGTTGATACAGCATCGTAAAATAACCCAATAAAATAAAAATAAAACATTGTATATTCAATTATTACTTATTCTTTCTTAAATCGCTGATGCTAGTCCCTTTCGAAGTTTTGATAATAATTTGATCGTCATAAAATCTATTTACGCACCACATGATATAATTATTAAATATATGTTTCTAATTAATAGTTCTTCACTTTTAAAATCATTTTGTTCATTTTATGAATACCTCAGAGATGCGCTGAACACTCCTGCAACGAAGAGACCAGGCAGACCTGGAATCGAACCGGCGACGTCCATGACGTAATAAGCCAAGAGTTGATCCGCCCTTTTAACAGCCTTGAACAAATAACATAACAACATGAAAGTACCTGCTATGATTATGAATTATCAGGGAATTGATTATGGGTTTAATCCCTTTGATGTATAGTGAAACGCCTACTTTTCATTGAAGTAATCGATTTATTTTTATTATCCACTATCGATATTTAAATTGCTTTAACAGCACTTCTCTTTCTGTTGAATACCATCAGTTTTGGTGTGGAATTATATTTATAGTGATATAGAGTCACCTTTGACATACTTCAAAGCTTGATTTATTAATTAAATGGAAGAGATGTTATATTATTATTATTATTATTATTTATTATTATTATTATTATTATTATTATTATTATTATTATTATTGAGAAATTAAAAATGCACAGTATTTCGTAAGATTGAATGTATTTTATGACTTTAATAGTAATAATTTTCATTGCTATCTTGTAATGTGTTTCTAATTCATTAACTTCGCAAATTTTTACTACTGTAGTTCCTGATATTAAAAGACACGCGGCACTTTCAAGAAGGACCTAAAACTTTTGAAGGTAATATTCTTTATCAATTGACATCGCATTAAAGAATAATTGTTTTTTTTTTTTTCACTTTGCGGTCTTTCAAATCTCATGTAAATGTTGTACAATTGATCCTCTGCATAACTCCATAGAAAGAAATTTAATATAATCTGATCAGGCGACCCTAGAGGCCACGCAGTGGACCCGCCTCTTCCAATCCATCTACGAGGAAAAATTATTAAAAAATTGTCCTGCTTCCGAATTTAAGTGCTGTTGCGTTTTGTCTCGTTCAAATATGGCTACTGGATTAAAACGCATGAAAATTATCCGCATACAACTGCAAAACATCAAAGTAATGGTGCTTGTGATTGTGTCTTCAATGAAGAACCATTGTTTATTGATTCTGTGATTGGAATTAATATTTCATATTCCGTAAAATAAATACTTTGTCAACTACACAATGCTATTCACGTAGACGCTAAAGTGAAATTTAGCTCTATCGAAATGGCTTTTCCAAAAATGATACATGCATTCCCATTATTCGTTTTAAGCATTTGGTAACAAAAATAATTCAGTTTCTTTATCTTTTGCGAATTATATGGTTGTTCAAATTTTATTTTCCTTATTTATTATTGAAAAGATGTGTTATATAGATGAAATAACCTTTTTTTTTTTTCTAAATGTCTTACTTGAACTTTAATATTCTGAATTTAACACGAATTTTTTATATAATTTCATTATGACAAAAAAATTAGTTCCATGTATGATCACAATACATATTTAGTGTTCACACATATTATGCAATATTTTCATAGCAGGTAATGCCGGCCGAAACAAGACAAGAGTTCCCATGAAGATATCTTGTTACTTGATATGTAGAATAACTTATTCAGTGATGTAAGCTGTCTTTCTGTGTTGGCTCATTGACGTTTTCTTATTGATTTTATTTAATTCTCAGTGCACTTATTGATATGGTTCATGCACAACGTTACCACCACATCTTTTAAAAATGATGCGACAATACTTAATTCAGATAATTAGTAACAGATGGAATGGTCGAAAAGGTACAGTACCATATCCTCCCAGAGGACCAGACTTAATATTTCAATCCTCTGGATTTTTGGATATTATGTGAACTGTAAAATACCTTGATGTGTGTCACGTCCATCAACAACATACACATACTGCAGGACCGTGAGAACAATGCTTGTCGACAAATACGGCAGTTGCCAGATGTGTTCGAATATTTGTTAATGCAAACTGTTTCTAGTTTTACCGATACTACCTGGTACGCAAATAAGCTAAGTTATAATCTTATTTAAAATCTTGTATTATATTTATTTCTTTTGTCGCATTATTTATTTATTTATTTATTTATTTATTCATTCATTTATTTATTTATTTAATTTTATTTATTTATTTATTTATTTATTTATTTATTTATTTATTTATTTATTTATTTATTTATTTATTTATTTATTTATTTATAACACTTTCTACCAATATAGGTTTCAGCGAAGATAAAATATAAAATAAAAAAGAATACAATTTATTATACATACAAGTATTATGATAAATTTTGATGAGGAAGAAAAATAATAATAAAACAAATTTCTGTTTCAAAACTTAAACTAAACATGACAAATAAATTAACTAACTCAAATACTCTAAACTTAAAAAAAATGCTCAAAACAACAGTAAAAGGGGAAAAAAGAATTTTGAATTTAAACTAATAATTCTTATAAATTCGAAGCGATCCCATTATTGCTAACAAATGAAGATCTAGGTGAAAAGTCTGCAGATATTTTACCAAGTATTTCGGTATTGTGCCTCTAGCTTCAACCAACATACAGTACATATGAATACTTTTGAGGCGTTTTTTTCGATAATATGTAATTGTAGACTCATATATTTCCTGTTTTTCATTATCTACCTCTTCTGGTTAACCGCAACTTCGCTTAAATCTAATAGTGGGATCAAAGATGTACATTTCAGAAGTACTTTTTCATATACCAGCATATCAATTCGATGATTTATTCCATTTGTCTCTACACTAAGCACCTCTTCGAACTCCGTGAAACTTTTCTCTCGTAAAATGTCTGCAATCTCCAATCGAATGCGATTCGCAGTAGCTAACCATAGCGATAAGATGTAATTACAAACGCCAAATTTGCAGTCTCTCAGCGGCATGTTTCGTTTGATACTGGACACATTTCTCTCTTTTCATTAAATATCTCTTGAGAGCTTGCTTTAATTTCCACCAAAACATCGTATTTCTTCTCGATTCCCTCTTGGCATTGGCATTATGTTTCTATTGGAAATATTTCAAAGTTCTCACTTATTTTTTGCTTTTTTTAGTGCTTGTTCCTTTGTGCAAACTTTAACAGACCATAAGAATTGCTCCTCTCTTCGAATTAATATATGTAGGCTATATTCTTTCTTTATTATCTTAGCCCTAAGCTAAATAAAGATAATCTACAGGAAATGCTTGTAAGTTATGACATTATAGTTGACTTTTTCTAATTTATTATTCCTCTTATTGTCAAACATTTATTGAGACTGTGCCATTCGTACAGCGAAATATGTAATATGCATAATGAATCTACAGTTATTTTACAGCTTTGTGTATTCCTAAAGTAATCCATTATGTACAATTGCTTGTTCACAATGTCAATGTAAAGAAATTATACAGTTTTCTTATTGACTGACTATAGTACAATGAACTTCTAACTGAAGCACCGCTATAGTACCGATGAATATAAACCAACAAATTTTACAACCATAGATTGAACTTACAAGGGAACTGTTAATGACTTCATATCGAAAAATTTCCTCAAAATTAGCACACAGTTACATTTCACAGAAAAAATATATAAAGTACTTTTAACCCATACCAAATGTGAAGGTGTAAAATTTTATTTGTAATGTTGCATAAGGAAAAGGAACAACACGTACTTGATAAAATAGCAGAGTTGTTGTTGCTATTGGAAAAAAAACTACACATACTTCATAAAATAGCAGAATTGCTGTTGCTATTGTCTCTGCATCGCTATGACAAGAGAGATAAGGTCTTAACACTCAACACGCTTCACTATTGTCTATGCATTTCGAACTGACGGCTCAAGGACAAGCAATGGACTGCATTCGCCACGTGTGCTTACCCAAATCCTGGACTTTCTCCTCAACTAAATTCAACTGGAACAGTTAGAATTACCAGTGCTTCAGTTCAGTGACTCGTACGAGGTTTGTACGTGAACTTGATCAGCCATTTCGAAATGCACAGATTATAAATGGGTAAGTACTTAACCACTCGAGGTCTGGGAATACAAAATGTTCAGATAACGTTCCACTGAAGCTATTGTTTCGCAATCTTACAGTCAGTATTGGCAGCAATTTTTTATTTCGCTATCTTTCGCTTACGCACGGCTCATCCTTTATAAGGGATGAACCGTGCGTAATGTCAATAATTTAAGGGGGTTATTCTTTGAGATGTTCCAAACAAAAAGGTTTAATTCAGTTTTGCTCGTTTTTTCTTCCATTTCAAGATAAAAATTGTTTATGTGCAATATTTCATAGCGTGTTTTGGAAAAGCCATTGATTTAATTCCCAATATTCTCAGTCAATTTAAGAGAATAGTTTATTATTTAATAAATTATTGAGAGAATTATAGTTTTGTCCTTCAAATGCGCAGAAATTGATCCGAAGGATTATAACATTTTAAAATTCCTTTTCAGAACGAAAAGTTACTCGTACATTTGTTCAGATCAAATTTGTTTTACATATAAAAATTTTTATGTCGAACACGAAATAAAAGCTAACAAAAACGTATTCAACTTTTTTTGTTTCAAATATCTCAAAGAATAACTCCTTGAATTTAATGACATTACTTACGGTTTACACTGTATAAATATAACATCGTGCGCATCTTTAGGCGGGGTTTAGACATGAGCTTGATAATATTTACTTTGTCACTTACATACTTACTTACTTACGGCTTTTAGGGAACCTGGAGGTTCATTGCAGCTTTCACATAAGCCCGCCATCGGTCCCTATCCTTAGCCAGATTAATCCAGTCTCTATCATCATATCTCACCTCCCTCAAATCCATTTTAATATTATCCTCCCATCTATATTTCGGCCTCCTCAAAAATATTTTTTTCTTCGACCTCTCAACTAACACTCTATATGGATTTCTGGATTCGCTCATACGTGCTACTTGCCCCGCCCTTCTCAAACGTCTGGATTTAATATTCCTAATTATGTCAAGTGAAGAATACAATGCGTGCAGTTCTGCGTTGTGTAACTTTCTCCATTCTCCTGTAACTTCATCTCTCTTAACCCCAAATATTTTCCTAAGCATCTTATTCTCAAACACCCTTAACCTCTGTTCCTCTCTGAAGTGAGAGCCCAAGTTTCACAACCTTACGGAAAAATGGTAATATAACTGATTTATAAATTCTAACTTTCAGCTCTTTTGAGAGCAGACTAGATGACAAACGCTTCTCAACTGAATAATAACATGGATTTCCCATATTTATTCTGAGTTTAATTTCCTCCCGATTGTCATTTATATTTCTTACTGTTGCTGCAACATATTTGTATTTTTCCATCTCTTCAAACAATAAATTTCCAATTTTTATATTTCCATTTCCTACAATATTCTGGTCACGAGACATAATCATATAATTTGTCTTTTCGGGATTTACTTCCAAACCTATCTCCTTACTTGTTTCAAGTAAAATTCCCGTGTTTTCCCTAATATCTTGTGAATTTCTTTCTACCATATTCACGTCATCCGCATAGACAAGCAGCTGATTAAACCCATTCAATTCCAATCCCTCTCTGTTATCCTGGACTTTCCTAATGGCATATTCTAAAGCAAAGTTAAAAAGTAAAGGTGATAGTGCTTCTCTTTCCTTTAGTCCGCAGTGAAATGAAAAAGCATTCGACAGAAGCTGACCTATACGGACTCTGCTGTACGTCTCACTGAGACACATTTTAATTAATCGAACTATTTTCTTCTGTCACTACAAAAATTTAATATCACAAAAATTCTACCACTCTACTGCTAACAAATTCCCGTAGTTACTTAAAGAATATATTTCAATAATATAAGTGGCTAGTGTTTTGCTGAAATGGAATGTAATATGAGCGACAAAAGAATATAGGGCTACAGTAACTAAGTGCATAATCAAATTGGTACTTAGAAGCTTATTAATTTGAAACTACCTTTTCAATTTTCTAAGTACAAATATTATTCTTTTATCTGCTGCCGCTTTATCCAAGTTCCCTTTTTTTCGTCGTTGCATATATTACTCACCCCTGATTTTATTGGGTCGCAGTCATGGTATGTAGTATATATCAGGAGGCCTGCGACGCCGCTCAGCAACTTCATTGTTATTATACCGATGCAGTACATGACCAGAACCCTGCAGTCACAAGAAATCATTTAAAAGCAATATCCTACTTAAACTTACTTCTGTATATTGTGACAGCGACGTGAGAATCGAACTCACGACCAGCGTCCCGCAAGAAAGCAGATCGCACAGGCTCCACGGAACATTGAGTGACGTCGCGCGGTGGAGAGAAGAGAAAGGGTGTATTACGTCAACGCAACGAGTCTGCGCGCAGCTGCTACTTAACGCAGTGAATGTGGAACGACCTTCTCGACTATTCCAGGAGTCTGTCGATGTAGAGATATCGAGATAATTCTCTACACAACTGTAGAAGGTTCTCGCAACTATGATTTTGCTATAAAAGAGCAGGCGCCAGCGAACTAGAGTTTCAGAGTTTTCAGTTATTCAGTCAGTGAGTAAGCCAGAGCAAGCAAGCCAGTCAAGCCAACCGGAGTTCGACTCGAGTGTGCGTCCGCATCTGCGTCAGCATCCGAAGGGCTGAGTTCGAGTGCAGTGGATCGCAGTTGGAGGGACCTGAGTTCGAGTGCAGTGGACCGCAGTTGGAGGGACCCGAGTTCGAGTACAGTGAACTGTCTCTGAAGGTCTGTGGTTCGAGATACTGTGAACTCGAGTGACTGAGATAGAAGAACTGTGAACTGAGAACTGATAGTTCTGATTTGTAAATAGTGCTTTGTAAATATTAGTTAAGATTAACAGTTCATTGTTGTGCGTAATAGTCCAAGTCAATTGTCATTGTCGTCGGTGGAGTGCTATAACGAATACTGTGTGAGTGAAGATCCAATTGTTGACGAGAGCGTTTAAGGTGAATTGTAGAAAGGAATTATTGTTGTGACGAATAAATTACATTGTTGTTACTAATAAAATTCACACTGGTGTCAGAAGTGGGATATTATCGACAATGGAGAACCTACAGCAGATCCTGCAAGCCATCGCGGAAATGAAAGCTGAAATGAAAAAGGACATAAGTGACGTAAAAGCAGAAATGAAAGACGACATGAACGACATGAACAGGCACATCAGTGAGGTTAAGAACGACATAAGTGATGTGAAAACAGAGATGAAAAGTGACATAAGCGGAGTGAAAGGCGACATAAGCGGAGTGAAAAATGACGTCACTACGCAAATTGAAAGCGTTTCGGCCCACGTAGATGGAATTGTCGCCATCGTAAAAGACGAACTTAAGGCCGATTTGGATAAACTAAACCAGAATTTTACAACTATAAACGAGACAGTAGCCGAGTTGAGACAGGATGTAGACCATTTCGACGGCAAAATCCGCGATCTCGAGCGTCGTCAAGAGCAGACGAGTGAGGTGATGGACAAACACGCTGAGGAAAACAAGCACATACTCGCGTTAATGGACCAACACGCTGTAGAAAACAAACACATCCTCGCGTTGGTGGATCGCCAGGCTAGAGAACAGAAACAGATAATTGCCGAGGAAGTTCAACGGGCCGTGGAAAGATCGACGTCAGCATTGAGGACCTCACATAGTGCCCCTGCGGAACCATCGGCTTCAGCCAGACATCACAACGTCAAGACGCCGAAGTTCGACGGTATGACGTCTTGGGCGATATTCCGTCGCCAGTTCGAGGCCATCGCAGAGCACAATGGGTGGACGCCGGCAGAGAAAACTACTCAGCTGCTGGCCGCGCTTCAGGGACAGGCGTCGGAGATTCTTCACAGCGTTCCAGAAGATGGGACAGCCGCTGAGATAATGGCGGCCCTGGAGGACGTTATGGTGACCATCAACTTGCTGCAGCATTTAGGACCCAACTAAAAACGAGGGTCCAACAGTCAGGCGAGTCCCTGCAAGAATTCGCGATGGCGGTGGAACAACTGGCCCATAAGGCGCTCAGGGGCCTACCTAATGACTTCATCGCTGGAGAGGCGGCCTACACCTTCGACAGCGGAGTTCGAGACCCGGAAATAAAGCAACAGCTACTCTTGGCAGAGCATCGCACCATCAATGCAGCTCTGGCGGCGGCCCTCAGGATGGAGGCAGCCAAGTTGACGGCGAACGTCTCGGCATCGCACCGGATTAGGAGCGTCGCGACGGCCGACGTCGAGGAACGTCAACCGAAATCACCCGAGCGACGAAGACGAGGAGAGCCCACCTGCTGGTCCTGCGGCGAGCCTGGACACCTGAGGAGGACTTTTGACCGATCTGGTCACAAACAGGAAAACTAAAGGGGCCGATGCGATGAGGGCACGTCGGCGCCGTCATCACCATCCCCTCGGCTGATCTTGAAGACGGTTAACAGAAGATGCGACGATGGGCTGATTGCTGACGGATGGATAAGAGGCCGCCCATGCAGAGTACTGGTAGACACCGGGGCGTCGCTCACTATCGCCAGACCGGAAGTCGTGCGTGGACTACCTGGGAGGACGCCGCTGCGCCGGTATGAGCTACGTACTGCCTCAGGCGAGAACCTGCCCATCCAAAGAGAGGTTTTTGGACTTGACTTGGGAAAGAGGAGACTGGAGATGTGGGTGTTCGTCGCCAACATCACTGAAGACGTCATCCTGGGACTCGACGCCATGCGGATCTTCGATGCAACGGTGGACGTCCGGCGCCGTATCCTCCGTTTTGGTCAGGATGAAGTGTTCCTGAGGGACGTCGAAGACCAACCCATGGCCAGCAGACTCACCTTGGAGAATCAGTGACAATCCCAGCAGGCTGCGAGATGGTGGTGACGGCAAGACTGGACGGACAACCTAAGAGAAACCTGCTCCTCGATTCGCAAACAACTCCGATAGATGGGGTTTATGTGGCCAGATCCCTACTCCCGAATCAGAAGGTGGTACCGGTGAGGGTCCTGAATGTCACCAATCGGGACAAGGAGGTGCCTAGTGGAACTGTACTAGGTAACGTCGAGCCGGTGGTGTCTGTGACGTCGCTGGCAGAAAACGAGGAGTGTCACCGACCACGTCCAGATTTAGACCCATCACTGAAAGAGCTGGCTCGAGAATTGCCGGCGAATTTAAGCAAAAGAGAAAGAAGACAAGTCCACGATCTACTGACAGAGTTTCAGGACGTGTTCAGTCTGTCTGAAAACGACTACGGGAGAACGGAGAAAGTTCAGCACCGCATCGACACCGGAAATGCTCGCCCAATCAGACAACCTCCTCGACGCGTCCCTCTAGCTAAACAGAGGGAGATTGACAGCCAACATGAGGGCATGAAAGCAAGAGGGGTCATCGAGGAATCCGACAGCCTTTGGTCATCACCTGTAGTGCTGGTGAAGAAGAAGAATGGGGACCTGCGTTTCTGCGTGGACTACAGAAGACTGAATGACGTCACCAGGAAAGACTGCTTTCCCCTCCCACGAATTGACGACACCTTGGACACCCTGGCCGGAGCAGAGTAGTTCTCGACGTTGGATCTCAAGTCAGGATACTGGCAGGTGGCGCTACATCCTGAGGACAAGGAGAAAACGGCATTCTCTACAGGCCAGGGACTATGGCAGTTCACCGTTATGCCGTTCGGCCTCTGCAACGCCCCGGCTACATTCCAGAGACTAATGGAGTCTGTAATGAGAGGCCTGACATACGACACCTGTTTGCTGTACCTTGATGACGTCATCGTGGTGGGCAAGACTTTCGGCGAACAGCTGTTGAATCTGAGGAAAGTGTTCGAGAGACTGCGACAAGCCAGACTGAAGTTGAACCCGAAGAAATGTCATCTATTCAGAAGAAGGTCAACTACTTGGGACACGTAGTAGGGACAACAGGTGGCCACGGACCCGGAGAAGCTACAAGCCGTCAGAGGATGGCCGAGACCGAGGGACAAGCAGGAGCTGCGCCGCTTTCTCGGCCTCTGCACTTATTACAGAAGGTTCGTAGCTGGGTACGCCAACATCGCTAAGCCTCTAACCCAGCTGACCGAGGAGAAACGACAATTCCAGTGGACAGACGAGGCGGAGTCATCCTTCCAGTCTCTGAAAGAGGCGCTCTGCACTGCTCCTGTACTGGGATATCCCATCCCTGGAAGGAAGTTCACGCTCGACACGGACGCCAGCAACGTAGGCATCGGTGGAGTACTCTCTCAGGAACAGGACGGGCAAGAGGGTGATTGCCTACTTCAGCCGAACATTGTCCAAGGCTGAGAGAAACTACTGCGTGACCCGTAGAGAACTTCTTGCCATTGTGGAAGCCCTGAAGCATTTCCACAAATACTTGTATGGCCAGGAGTTTCATCTGAGGACAGACCATTCTGCACTCACCTGGCTATTGGGCTTCAAGAATCTGGAGGGCAGACCGCCCGTTGGGTTCAACGTCTGCAGGAGTACAACTTCACCTCTGAACACCGACAAGGGAAGAAACATTCCAACGCTGATGCCCTATCACGACGTCCGTGCCCGGATGGCTGCAAACACTGCCTGAAAGTAGAAGAGCGGGATGGCGTCCACGCAATCCGAGCAATTGCCGCCCATCCGAGCCCAGGATGGGATAACGCCGCCATAAGGAGGAGCAGCTGGAGGACCCAAACATTGGACAGCTACTACGTGATGTGGAGTCCGGCCAGAGACCAGTATGGGCCGATATCGCCAACCGTAGCACCACTTACAAGAGCTACTGGGCCCAGTGGGAATCCTTCACTGTCAAGGACGGTATCCTGAAGAGGATTTGGGAGTCGGCCGATGGAAGGACCCACATAGAACAACTTGTCCTGCCCAGGAGCAAGGTGAAGGAAGTGCTGGAGGAGACTCATGCTGGAGTGACTGGAGGCCACCTGGGAGCCAACAGGACGCTGGACAAGTTAAGGCAGAGGTTCTATTGGTTGCATCAGAGAACCGACACGGAACAATGGTGCCGAAGATGCGACACCTGTGCAGCCAGTCGCGGACCAAGGACCCGCAGCAGGGAGCCATGCAGCAGTACAACGTGGGAGCTCCTTTTGAGAGGATCGCCATCGACGTTGCTGGACCGTTCCCGGTCACGGATCGCGGGAATCGCTACCTGTTAGTAGCCATGGATTACTTCACAAAATGGCCAGAGGTGTACGCGATTCCTAACCAAGAGGCTTCGACGGTGGCCGACGCGCTGCTTGACAACTTCATCTGCCGATTCAGGGTGCCCCGGGAATTGCATAGCGATCAGGGCGCAACTTCGAATCAACCTGATGGGAGAATTGCTCGAGCGTCTGGGGGTGCATAAAACCAGGACCACTCCCCTCCACCCACAGTCCGATGGTATGGTGGAACGCTACATCAAAACCTTGGAAGAGCATCTGCGGAAGGTGGTGTCCAACCATCAACGAGACTGGGATGCCAGAGTCCCCACTGTTCCTCTTGGCCTACAGAGCTTCGGTCCACGATACAACAGGGATGACACCGGCAAACATGGTCTTCGGGAGAGAGCTGCGCCTGCCCTGTGATCTGCTGTTTGGCACGCCACCCAGCGCCGACCAGCCAGCAACTGACTATGTGGCAGAACTCACCGAGAAGTTGAATGGAGTTCACCAACTGGCAGAGAGCACCTCAAAATGGCCAGCGACAGGATGAAGGTGCGCTACGACAGATTGGCCAACTCTGCAGGATTCAGGAGGGCGACCTGGTGTGGCTGTATCGACCTACCAGGACCAAAGGAAATCACCAAAGCTGCAGCGTGCCTGGGATGGACCATACCGCGTGGTGACCCGGATCAACGACGTGGTGTACCGGATCCAGCGACAACCTCGAGGGAAGATGATGGTGGTGCATCTGGACCGATTAGCAGCCTACCAAGGACTGCCCGGGACGAGCAGCCCTAAGGAGGGGGCAATGTGACAGCGACGTGAGAATCGAACTCACGACCAGCGTCCCGCAAGAAAGCAGATCGCACAGGCTCCACGGAACATTGAGTGACGTCGCGCGGTGGAGAGAAGAGAGAGGGTGTATTACGTCAACGCAACGAGTCTGCGCGCAGCTGCTACTTAACGCAGTGAATGTGGGAACGACCTTCTCGACTATTCCAGGAGTCTGTCGATGTAGAGATATCGAGATAATTCTCTACACAACTGTAGAAGGTTCTCGCAACTATGATTTTGCTATAAAAGAGCAGGCGCCAGCGAACTAGAGTTTCAGAGTTTTCAGTTATTCAGTCAGTGAGTAAGCCAGAGCAAGCAAGCCAGTCAAGCCAACCGGAGTTCGACTCGAGTGTGCGTCCGCATCTGCGTCAGCATCCGAAGGGCTGAGTTCGAGTGCAGTGGATCGCAGTTGGAGGGACCTGAGTTCGAGTGCAGTGGACCGCAGTTGGAGGGACCCGAGTTCGAGTACAGTGAACTGTCTCTGAAGGTCTGTGGTTCGAGATACTGTGAACTCGAGTGACTGAGATAGAAGAACTGTGAACTGAGAACTGATAGTTCTGATTTGTAAATAGTGCTTTGTAAATATTAGTTAAGATTAACAGTTCATTGTTGTGCGTAATAGTCCAAGTCAATTGTCATTGTCGTCGGTGGAGTGCTATAACGAATACTGTGTGAGTGAAGATCCAATTGTTGACGAGAGCGTTTAAGGTGAATTGTAGAAAGGAATTATTGTTGTGACGAATAAATTACATTGTTGTTACTAATAAAATTCACAATATTATTAAAGATGGAATATTCATTCAGTGCTTCGCAAGAATATGCATTTACTTATAAAAAAGTACCTTTAAGACTTCTGTGACTAAAAAAAAAAACTAATATGTAAGACAATCAGGAAGGAAAGAAATAATTCTTTAAACGATAGAAATGACTTCATAAAAATTATTCATTTTCAATGTTTACATTGTTAGTTATTAGTAACTTTCTCACTATACATCATTCAATGAGAAAATATTCAGAGACAGCCAAACTTCCTACAAAATTAGGTTTAGTGTAATCACAGGATTTATTTCGAATTTTTGATTTGCCTGCCTGTTTCAATGTACGGCTATTTACCCGTAATTATTGCGTGAATTTTATTGATGTTAAATACGTATTAATTAATTCATCATGTAATGCTACATGCTGCATTAAATCCATATTATTATTATTATTATTATTATTATTATTATTATTATTATTATTATTATTATTATTATTATATAAAACCGATTTGGACAGTGCGTATTGTTGTTTTCGACAGTACGTATTGTTGTTAAAACCGCTTTCGACAGTACGTATTGTTGTTAAAGCCGCTTTCGACAGTACGTATTGTTGTTACCACGTAGTATGTGTTTAGAAGGATTGTTCAAGAAAATAATCTAAGAATATAAATATCATTTGTAACATAATAGAAAACCACCGGCGTAGCTCGTTCGGCTATGGTTCTTGCCTGCCGATCCGAAGTTGCGCTTCGGCAAGACGAATGTCAGGTAATCTTCGGCGAATTCTCGGCTTTATCTCGCCAGATACCATCTCACTATCACCAATCCAATCGACGCTAAATAACCTAGTAGTTGTATTGTGTTGTCCAATAATCAATTTAAAAAACATAATAAAGACCTGAATTCTTGCTGAATGCGTAATTTTATTGTGAGAAAGTCTTTGTCATCTTCATAACATGGATATTTCTCATATGTGACCAATCTGTATCTTTGCTTGTTGAATGACGTAAAGAGCGTTATAGGATATGATTTTGCAGAAATGTTTACAATATATCTCGGAACATGGCATTAGTATGAAATCAAATCCCGTGTTTCTTAAAAACTAAACTTTATTATATCATTTGCAGTACCATAACTGAACATGCAATATTATTCACATGCTTATACAGTGCGATTGATAAGTCTCTCCGCAGCTTTGTAGCCGAGAATCCACTAAGCAGAGAATTCAAGTGGCAGCACTGGCCGCTAAGCAAATGATGGACTGGGGATGTGAGGTTGTCATAACGGAATTTATGGGGAAATGCCAACTTTCTACAGGGTTACTAGAACTAATGGAGCTGCGGAGGGACTTTTCGATCGAACTGTATGACGCAACCAGTGTTAAAATTCCCTGTTACATGCTTAAGTTCCTCCGTTGTCATTCCCATTGAGACTAAAATGAGTACAACTTTTCGTCATAAGCTAATGGAAGGCAGGAATTATTGAAACTATTGAAATCATACTAACTGTTGTAAAGCAATATCAACAAAACTGAAGCGAATATATTACAGCAGGAATGAATTATAAAATGATATACGGTACACATTAATTTATAAATATCAACATATAGGAGCAAAAAATTATAGGAAGACTCAAAGACGCAAGGATTCTGTAATAGATTATATTCCCTGTAAATAATCTACACAAAACTACGACTGAATTCAAAGAAGAACATAAGAAATAGAATATGTTTTTCTCTATTAAATTCTTTGATAAATACGTCTTTTTATTCCTTTTTCGATTGTTATTGATTTAATATTTTTATAAACCATAATTATTGCACAGTAACAAGCTTTAAAAATCTGGCGTAGGTATCTCATTAAGTATAATTAGAAACAGTGATTTACTTACTTTGATATGTTCGACTTCTTTGGGAGGGAAATAAATTTCTGCACGGATGCTTGGTTGACCATATTACCCAAACGAAGGAGCGTTGTGCCGATGAGGACGGTCCACAATGTGTTCCTTGCTAGAGGGCTGGGGTCCAATCTGAAATTATGGTTAACTGTTGTCCAGTTTCTGTGCCATTATTTTCCTGTCAATCTCTCCAGACACGAGGGGATAATTGAGATAAAGTGCTTATTACCTACTTTCGAGGGCTTTTTTCGAATACATGTTCCTACGTTTCTTCACCTACTTTACACCTATACATCATTGGACTCCTATAACTTACGGCGATCACGATACCACACTTCATCCACAATATTATATTCTTCCCAAGTAGATGTAATTTAAGCGAGTAACAAAAATGCTTAACATTATTTTATATTAGTGTCGAAGTAAATTTAATAATCAAAAATGAAAAGGAACCCACCATTTTCCAGTCATAACCACTGATTAACTGTTCTTCTCCCACAACATTTTCTTCTTTATGAACGATTGTCTCTGAGGGCTCACACCTGAATTGACTGCAGAAGTATGTTAAAATAAATGGAGTACCTCTTCATGTGTTCTTGTAAGTAAAAGGAATGCAAGTGAGTCCAGAAAAGATCCCATGTTATTAATTATTATGCTGTTCCATGAAAGGATTAGAAAACTGTCTTACATGTATCTTACAGACATGGGTATTTCTCTTAAACAATATAAGATATAATATATAATATATTATTTGTATTTAATAGGCGGCCGGGTAGCTGGCTACGGACTGGAAGGTCCGGGGTTCGATCCCAGGTGGTGACAGGATTTTTTCTCGTTGCCAAACTTTCAGAACGGCCCCGAGGTTCACTCAGCCTCCTATAAAATTGAGTACCGGGGGTAAAAGGCGGTCAGAGCGTGGTGCCGACCACACCACCTCATTCTAGTGCCGAGGTCATGGAAAGCATGGGGCTCTACCTCCATGCCCCCCAAGTGCCTTCATGGCATGTTACGGGGATACCTTTACGTTTTTACCTTTACCTTTGTTTGTATTTAATAATGTAAATTTGAATGAACTTTATATATATTATAGGGTGATTCACGAGGATTTGCCGTCCCTTAAGGAGCTTATTTCAGAAGACATTCTGAGCGAAAAATACCATGTAAACATGTGTCCTAAACTCAATATTTTCAAAGTTACATTAAATTGAAGTTGTTTGTAGAATACCGTGTTTCTTTAGTTTTAAGGGTAAAGAAATATTACAGATTAATAATGAAGTATTCAGAGTATCATTTCCTTAATTAGCTAGTATTCTGAAGTTAAAAATGTGTTGTGAATTCCACAGTTGCTTCGTACCGATTTTTTTTTTCGTTTTTTAACTAAAAAATTACATTTTCTTACGCATTTGTCGCAATAATTGTTACAAATCTCGCCACTCTTGTAAATTCATTAAGTCTGTACGTTAGGATGCATAATTAAATTGTAAAGAATCAAGTTCCTAAAGTCGTATGATTTGTACAAATTTTTGTGATAATTGCTAAGAATGGTGTCATTTTCAGTTAAAAATTGAAAAATAAAATCTGTACAAATCAATTGACAACATATATTTAGCTTCAGAACACTAGCCAATTAAAGAAGTGACACTTGTTAATAGTTCACTCTCTATTTGTTATATTTTTTACCTTTAATACTAAAGAAATAAGATATTATACTAACAACTTCAAATTAGTGTAACTCTCAAAATGTTGAGATTAGGACAAATGTTTATAGGGTAAACTAGGGTCTGTTGAACAGTCGGGCATGTTGGACACTCTGTATTTTAACGTGTTACCTCGCCACTAGTGGGCACCACATTCTGCTTGAAGTCAATGACGGAAGTAGTCCCTCTCGTGGCTACTTCCGTCATTGACTTCAAGCAGAATGTGGTGCCCACAAGTGGCGAGGTAACACGTTAAAGTACAGACTGTCCAACATGCCCGACTGTCCAACAGACCCTAGTTTACCCTATGCCATTTTTTGCTTAGAATGTCTTTAGAAATATGATCTGTAAGTGACTGTATATCCTCGTGAATTACCCTGTATATAGTCCACTAGTAACAGTGAAAGTTGTGTCGTGTATTAAGACAAAGGAGAAAATTGCATTTCTTTTTTTAACATTTTGCAAGGCATCAAGACCTTTGCAGAACAAAATTGTAGATTTGAGCATAATATGTATTAAAGTGAAATCTCTCTCTTAGCAGTGAATTTGTTATATCAAATGTTTCTTCATCCCAATAATTATCAGGTTTTTTTTATGAACTCTTTAAATGTAGTTTGTAATTAAATGGACTCATATTTCTACAGATACTTAGAATGTATTACTTAACTTAGTGAAATTACATAAAAATAATTTAACATTTCCAAAAGCAGCTTATATTTAATCGTTCAGAACGTGAATATTATGTGATTTATTTAGCACTCGACCGCCACAAAGATCGGCGTTGGCGGTAACGTGCCAAGAGGAGATCGGAATATACACACACAAGATAATGGCTGTTTAGTCCAGAGTGAGCTTTCGTGGTGCCATGATGTGAGTGTTTTGAGTTTTCTTAGTGATCAAATAATTTTTATACAACGACAGATGTCTTTATTCAAGTAGATCATCCCTGGGCCTAAGGGGAAGTGAAAGGGACGGAGAAACCTCCAGCCATAACCTATTTGCTTACATAACGCGCAGTAAGGCTTTATGCATCAGTGGTAGATTTTAGGCGACCAGTGAGAACCGAAAGTTTGTAAAAACTGTGATGCGTGCCTGATACAACCAGTGATTGACCTTCCTCTACTCGTACTGCATAAAAGCATCACATCCAGAGAAGATGGAATGGGGAGTTAAGAGGTGATATACAGTGACTCAATCGAGTTAATAAAGCCCAGGACTGAAGTAGAAAGTATATGTACGCTTCATGGTTGAAGTTCACAGACAGTTCAAAGTTTTGTTTCCCGAACTTGAAGTTCCATAGCTTCCACAGTAACTTGGTCAGCGAATTTAAGGATACAAAATTATTAAACAAAAAGTCCACATATGAGTGAACGATAAATATCTAATACTACTCTGAATGACGCAAACTACTCAGTGGAAAATAACTGAAGACGGTGGAGACTTCCAGTTTTATTTTGCCCAATGGTAGAGTCGTTCTTATTTTTTTTTTTGCCGTAACACTAAGCATGTGCTCACAGATGTAGCTAATTCCGAGAAGCATATGCCATATAGTTCGTCAGAGACTATCCAGAGTGCACTACATGCGGTGAATCTACATGACGCCTGTAAGGAATGATTGTGATTATGGACATTTGTTAGGATGTCAATGGGGAACCGGAGTACCCGAAGAAAACCCACGGACCACGGGTTTACCTAACACAAGTTATTAATTCTCTCGCTCTGGGTCTAACTCCGAGTTTCTTTGTTTATATGCCCAGTGCACTACCACAGATCCTCCGTGTCGGTTAAAATAATGTGTTTTTAGTAATTTGATAAGGGATAGATTGTTGTGTTTCATTGGTGATATTGAGAAACTTTCTTCCCAGTATGTACTTGCCTATCCGTCTGCAGCACATAATAATAATAATAATAATAATAATAAATAATAATAATAATAATAATAATAATAATAATGTTTTATTTTAGCTGGCAGAGTTAAGGCCATAAGGCCTTCTCTTCCACTCAACCAGCCTTAATCAATACAATACATATTTCAATTACAAATATTTACACTACACTTAAAAGGTTCTCCAGCAATATTCTTCAATTTTAACGACTATTAGACTACATATGTATTTATTTAAATTTAGATACACTATAAGGTAAAGTAGTAACTTAATTTATGAGCTAATTTAATTCAATCAATTATAATTAATTTAATATTTGAGATAGGTAGCAAAATGATGATAATTAATTTAATATAAGCTTACTAGGACTATGTTAAAGGGAAAAAAATATATATAAATCTAAAATATATTTTTATAATGAGAATATTAATGTAATTGCCATTAGAGGTTTTGTAAATCTATTTAGAGAAATTAATGATAATAATAAGAATGGACAGATGTTAGTTTCATTATGAGTAACAAATATTAATCAGCAATTAATCTGTTAAGTAAGAGTTTATGTAATTTTGACCTAAATGAAGTTATTGTCCAACAACCCCTTACATCACTCGGAAGCGAGTTCCAGTTTCTAGCAACTGAAACTGTATAAGATGAAGAATATAAAGATGTCTTGTGGTAGGGTATAATGAGTAAATTGTTATGATGAGATCTTGTACTTAGCTGATGATATGCTGATAAATTTTGAAAACGAGAAGCCAAATAGATTGGGGTAGCGGTGCGCAGAATTTGAAATAAGAGAACAAGAGAATTCAGGGCTCGTCGATCACTTAGCCTTAGCCAAGACAGAGTAGGGTAGGGTAAAGTTGCCTATTTCCGTGATACCCCTAATCCCGTGATACTTTTTTAAATTGAATGTCAGTCAAAGCTTTGCAATTCGACCATAGCGCCAGACATCTTTCTCGAAAGATTATATCTATATCTTGTGAGACATCGGTGAACTTCATAGCATGATATCCAACCCCGTGACATTCAGTGAAAAAAACGTATCACGGAATTAGAGAAACTTTACCCTATACCGGGCGGTAGGATACCGTCTGGATCATTTGGTTGAACAATGATTATGACGTCACTTGTAACTGTTAACTAATAAATAATATTGAATTTACAAGGCTTATCTATTAATTTATGAAACAGGAAAACACAACTGTGTATTTTTTAAGAACATTTATTTTCAACTTGCTGAGTATCAGTCCTTCCTTGAACCTTTTGATTCGAAACCTTTTTTGTCATTTTTAAAAATTTTTGTTTACCCTCTTCTCAAATTGATATTTTCCCCCCTCATTTCGTAAATTCCCCCTTTAGTTC
>JAJSOF020000027.1:32686081-32800759 GCA_025594305.2 Periplaneta americana
TTAAAAATTTAAAAAATAAAATTTTTTAACTTTAAAAAAACAAATTTTCTTTTAAAAAAAATTTACACGTAGACCTTCGTTATTTCTGCTTAGAAGTCTGTCACTATAAGAAAAGGAGAATGCGCTATTCGACTGGGGCGTGTTGTTGTTTACTTAAGTAAGCCTGTATTGCTGCTGCCAAATTACATATATTTTTTTTATTTTATAATTAATTTTGCTCTTATTTAAAAACATAAAATGTATTTATTTATTTAATGCATTCTTACAGCTGCAATACAGAACCGTTTAAATTTTTAAATTAATTTTTGTGCAAAGGATTTACTGCATACTCTTAAATTTCAATATTCATAACTCTTTCAGTTACTAGATGTTGGTTTAATATTCCAGTTCCTCTAATTAAAAAAGAATTGTATTAGTTCATGTAAAATAGGGTAATAATAATAATAATAATAATAATAATAATAATAATAATAATAAAATGTATAATAATAATAATAATAATAATGAAAGACTAAAGGAAGCTATGAAACATAAACCTACTTCATACCTTAGAACTGAATTATTCGAAAGAATATTGTCGCGTTCATGACTAGTCATTTCCCTCAATGTCTTTATATACTGCAGTAAGGGAAAAAATGACAATGGTGTTGAGACACTTTGTTAAGTCCAGAATTTTGTAAGTGTAGATTAAACTAAATCGTTAAAAACATTTCATGCCCATAAATCACTCTAATTACCAATTTGATTGAGTATCATTCTTCTTACCTTATTAATATTTATCTTATAAGTTTTTCAATGATGTAAGTGTCATAATCTTGAGTACACAAAGTTCCTTAAAATTAAGCCACATCTGCTGATTAGTAATAATATAGTTAATGATTGATTGACTTCTTCTTTCTGTTCAAGTATATTTATGAATATTATTATATACTCAAAGTTCTCTTTAAACATCGTCAATTTGTGTCTATTCTACTTTTTCTATGTGAACTGATAATATTTTTATTTGAATTGCCAATTCTGGCATTCATATCTACAAGAATTGATTGTAGTTTTTCCCAGTTTTGTTACTGCTTCTTTTAGTTGTTTGTACAAAGTTTCGGTTTCTTTTAATTTTCCGTCTGATAAGGGTTCATTTTGTAGCATTTATAATGCAATTTTGGAATATATAAGCCTAATTTAAACAGGCTTTTTCTTTAATCTTACTTTGACACTATCGTTTTCATTTTGTTCTTACCAAGGAGTCATTTTAATAATTATATTTATGACTTCTACATTTATAATTTTTATTTGGTTATTAACAACGCTGTTTTAACACCGGGTATTTTGCATCGATGGAAGGGGACAAGAGATGTATTTGTGACTTTGATGACATAGATTCATCATTCTTCTTAAGTTTGGGAAAACCTCGGAGAAACCCAAACAATATGCCCAAGGGAATTAAACCCCTGCTCGAGACAACTCCGGTTAATAACAAACGCTCTACCCCCTGAAATTTCGTCGGTGGCCATTTCAAATTTCCTTGGCAATATTTTATAAGTCATTCTTATTCATTCATAGTTTTCTTGCGAAAGGTCTTTCACTACAAACTCAGAACCCTTTAATCTTCCCCTTTTTTTTTCACCCTTTTTATCCCTTATGACGGACGAACATTTCCCCAAACCAATTTTCCCCCAAAATGTTTCCAATTTCCCAAAAATTTCTTTTTTAAAATGCTAGGCTTATAGAACGCATAAAAATATCAAGCTGCTGGTATTTGGTCACATAAGTCCTGGAATTCCCATGGTAATAACGCCAAACAGTTCATTACCGGTTTCTGTATGGTTGTGAAACTTGATTCTCACTTCGAAAAGGAACAAGTTAAAGGGTTTGAAATGAGCTATTAGAAAAAATTTGGGTCTGAAAGGGATTAAATTAGAGGGAATGGAGGAAGTTGCACAACCGGGAACTTTCCCGCACGTTTGTTCTTCACCGAAAAAACATTAAACCAGACATTTGAGATGGGGAGGGATTAACGTATGGGGAAACCAGAAATCCATATGAATGTTAGTCGGGGGAAAGGAAGGGACTTTTGAAAGGGGAACATGATGGAAGGATAATATAAAAATGGATTTGGGGGGGGGAATGATCAAGAGACTGGGTTAATTTTTTGGACAGGGGAATTAGGGGAGCATGAATGCAATGAACCTCCGGGTTTTCCAAAAAAACCCTTTGTAAGTCAGTAATACCCGCCATTGGGCTTTCAAGGGAAAAGAATAAAACTTCATAAATGACCAGCTGAATCGAAACCAAACCAAAAAGCGCTCCTCTGAGAACGAGTTGCGCTCAACACACAAAAACGCTTGTTGATTCTAAATTACACATTACAGAAAAAGAGGCGAGATTTTCGTAAGCTGTGTATGTGAGGAAGAATGAGCTATCAGTATGGGGTGCTTTTGGGAGTATACCCATAGAAATCACTGACACTAAAGTTCATTTGACTGAACCCCCCCTTTCCTTTTTTACCCATTGGGAATAGCCAAGGGTACAAGATCACAGCACAATCCTGCCCTCTACTCACTACTGAATAGCATAGGAAAAGAAAGATACCGAGATGAAAATTGGTCTTTTTTGATCAAAAACCCTTTTCTTGTTTTCAGCATTAATTTTTTTTTGGGTCTAAGGCCCCAAAATTTTATTTAAGCCCCTCTATTGATTTTCGGGTGCCATTTTTAAAAAGATGTCGTAATTTTAAAAAATTCAAATAAATTTTCTCGGTTTTTATTTTTCCATTTTCCTTTAAAAATCTCTTTCCAAAAAAAATTTTATCCTATTATATATGATTTTTTTTGAGGTATTTTCATATGTGTGTGTAACAAAACTTACTAACAGATTTGTTTTAACCCTTTTTTCCCACTGTCCTCAAAAATTTGAGTATAGATTTATTTTATTTCTTATGTTATAATTAAAACCTATTTCGATTTCGAACCTTGAGACATTAACTAAACACTGTTTCATAAATAAAAAAGAACTTGATATTAGTTTATGTTTTCATGTAATTTATTTAAAAATTTTTCGATTTTTAAGCAACCAAGTAATATTCTAAAAACATAAAAAAGGGGGAAAGGGTAATTGAAAGTTGATTTTAAAAATATATAAGTTACAGATAAGGTTAATGTACAAATTTTTTAAAAAAAAACAGCGTCTTTTTTACTGTTAAAAATAGCTGTCCTCAATTGGGGACAGTGGTACATGAACTACAGTGGATTTTTTTGATAATAATATTCCCATCGAGTAGTAAATAATTTTTTTTATTTTTTTACTAATTTGATAAAATTAATATAGAGAGAGGGGTTTCGAACTTTTTTACAGAAAATTTGGTAGACAGGGTTTTAAAAACAAACATTTATTAAAGCCTGTGGGATGAATTTTGTCTTCGAAAAGAAAAAAAAAAGGGGTTTTGTCTTACTTTCGTGTTGTTATGGCAAGGGGGGAGGGAGGATGCCGTCCATCCATCCAGTGGGGGGGACAGTTATACATTCTGTAGCGAAAAATAAAAAAAAAATATCTTTTTTGACTGTATTCCGTCACTGAACTTGTCTTTCAAAAACTGATTTCCCGGCAGCCTGCAATAACAAGGTTTTAAAAGGGAATCCTGGATATTTAAAACCTCCTAAATTCCCCCCCAGAAGGGATTTTGGTTTTTATTGCATGAGACAAGAAAAACCCTTCCCAGATATAGTCAGCAGTATTCCTGATTTTGATCCAAAAGTGCTATAAAGTAAAACCCCTTTTCCTTGGGAATCAAGGGGTGGACTGGACGGGTTAACGAAAAAAACGGGAAAACCTACCATAAAATATTTTCATAAAATTAACTGGACAAACAGCCTCATAATTTCCCCCGTGATCTTGTGTTTAACATGCTAGATAGTTAATCAAATTCCTTAAGTCCGGTTGTCAACAATGGGTTTTTAAGGGCCAAATAAATTCCCTTGGGTTTATTGTTTGCTTTTAAAGATAGGAATAGTAGAGGGTTCCCGTTGTAGATTTACCGCTTTTTAAAATTTTTCCTTGTTTTTAATTAAACTATATTTTTTAAATAATTTGTATTTTGTGCGAGTGCCGATTTCTTTTCCCAAACTGATCAATTATTTGTCTTTTTTATCGATAAATAAAAAAAAACTTAAAATACACGGAAGATCTTTTGCATAGAAATTATTAACTTATTGGAACTGTAAATAAGGACTGAATGGGACGGGTTTGCTATAAATTTTGCGGAAGTTCTTGGGGTCATTTCTTTAAAATGGTAGCGACTATTTTAAAATTTTGGGAAAAATTTTAAGTAGGCCCATCGATAAGTTCCCCTTGCCGGCAGTAGTTAAAGGGAAAACATAATAACAGACCCAAAAAAAAAGGGATTAATATAAGATCTAGTACAACATAGGCTACTTTCTTTTTCCCCGGCAAAAAAAAGAAAGAAAAAAAGGGAGAAAAACCGGGTAAAGGTGATCGGATAGGATGACGGATAAACGGGGTTTAACTGTAGTTACTTTAATGTTGAATAGCCAAACATTCATTTAGGATCCAGTGAAAACGTGTAATACTGTGCGTTACATAAACAATTAAAAATGACGTCCCCGTTTTAATAGGGGTTTTGCCGACGAATTGCCTGCAAAGGGAAACAAAATAAAGGTGAATCAAGTGGTACGATAAATATTCTTTCGAAACTGGAATCTTATCTGATTTAATGATATTGCACTGTTAGAGGCTAAAAACTGACAACGTTTTCAAAATCCCCATTGATGGAAATAGTAATTTTTTCTTTCCAAGTGTTTGAGGATTTGAGACGCATTTGCAGTGAATGAGATGGTCCTGAAGTACTTTTCAAAATTTTCGAACTCATGTGTAAGCTTCGCTCCAGCTAGGTTTCAAAGCAGAGGAATGGTTAGTGAAAACAGAATCCAGAAATCTCTGTGAGAGCAATAAAAGAGATTCAGAAGAATAGAAGGGAACTTGTGATTTTAGATTTGACTACCAATGAACTTTTAGATTCGAAGTGGGAATGACTATAGTCGAGATAGAAAGTGGTACTTGCCGGTCCTCGAAGAATCCTTGATATTACTGTAGTGAACGCCTGGGTCTCTGTGAGAGAGTTCTTCCCAATGATTCACTGTCCTTCTTGACTTTTCGAAGAGACATTGCAGTTTCTTTTATCAAGTCGAAACAACTATCTCATCATGAACAAAAATCGAAAATTTCAGGTGGAGCTGTGATCAAGGATGTGAGATACGATGCCAAGCATCGCTTCATAGCAAGAGATTTCTACAGAGAAGATGTCAGAAGAAAGGCTGCAAATCGAAGCTCCGCGTGTGAAATCAAACACTACATCGTGCGATCAATATTCTCCTGTATTTCATCTCCGAAATTAAGTAAAATGAACAGTCAGTAGCGCCAAATTGCACGTAAACATAGTATTATTCTTGTCTAAGAGTCTTGCTCATCCGTTATTATATTGTCCTAATAATGTCTGTACCAAATTTGCGATAGTATGTGTCATAAAAGTATCCGTAGAACCCACTGTCCTCAAATGAAAACGGGCACATAAATGACTCCAATTTTTTCGGCAATGTAAATATATATGAGCCTAAGTGATTTGTACGCATTCCACAGCATAAATACAAATCTTCGACTCATAGTTAAAAAAAAAAGTATGCAAGTCCCGTAATGGTTAAGTGGAACAGAAATTACAATATTCATTTTGCAACAGTTGCAATTTTTTTGCACTGTTTAAAGATTGACAATACAAAATAATTCTTTTAATAATTTTTTTGGTGAACTAATGAAAACCCTGATCAGTAAGTTTTGTCTGGAAGGGTTTAAAAGTTACGAAATGACATTTAGAAAATTTAAATTTCCTATCGGAGTACCCTTAAGAGCGAAGATAATAAAATAATGACGGTGTCTATAGATCAATAAAATGGAACAGAATGGAATTTAGGAAACATATATGCTTCGTGAATTGGTAAGTTCCTAAAGAGACAATGCGTAGGAAAATAAACGAAAATCAAAATAATTCATATAATTATTTATTTCCTTGTTCGAAATTGATATTTATTTACTTTGCTAGTGTAAATGGTAGCAGTAGCATCCATTATGGTAGCATCTTCCAGTGTTGAAATTCTTATCTTGACAGTACTTCCACAGTCTGATCCAGTTGTACATGACATACCTGTAACAGAGATCATCATCAAATGCTGGACTTTTGGTCAGTTCACCTGCTAGATTCAGCTTCACGTCAAACATTTCTTCGAACTTTGAATTATGTCTCTGTATCGACGTGCAGAAACCGGTACGATGTTCTATCTCTCGTATATTAGTAATATATACTCACAAATGTTTAATTACGAGTTCAAGTACGAAGTTGATCCTGAAGTAATTCACAGCGCATACGCTCCTGATCCATGGGTATGCGTGGTTGTCATTTATTACGTTAATAGTGAGAGTTATTCCGAACGATTCTGTGCCAAGTTCAATTATATTGCTTAAAAAGTTTTGGGTAAAGCGATTGAAATGGACAATGAAAATCAGTCATATGACGTCAGTATCTGAGATCAAAGATCATTAATTAAAATAGAAACTTTACGTGAACGTACTGTGTCGGAAATGTTTGAATTGCTTAGAGAGAAATGTGTGGTGACTCTACAGTAGGTTGTAGTCTGGAAATTTCCGCGAAGATCATATTACAAAAAGAAGATAAACAACCCACTGGAAGACTCAGATCATCACCGGACTTCACTACAGAGGTAATTGTTGCCACTGTTCTGGTAGAAGACAGAAGGATGACTTGTGCAGACATATCCCGTAGGAAACTGTGCCCCAAAAATTTTCCAGAATATACTACAGCTATTGGAATCTGGTGTGCTGTTTCTCTACGATAATGCAAAGACACCAAATCGCCGGGAGGCAGTGAATGCTGTATGAGTGATTACAAGCTGAAAGCACTTCCTCAGCTAGCCTACAGTTCGGATATGAATCCATGTGACTATATTTTTCCGAAATGAACTCCACTTAGGGTCAACATTTTGCAATGTTAAAGAAAAAGGACAGAACTGTGGCCCAATGCATCCGATATCTTCACTTCACAGGAGTAATATATATTTCGATAATTTTGCAGGGAATACAATATCGAAAATGTGAGTTCTGAATGTTATTTTTTCCATAAGTCTACTTCGAATTTTCTTCAAAACCAATATCTGCAGTACATTATGCTCACAATGTTACTTGTTGAAATTAACACTCTCATAAGAATGTTCGATACTTCCTGTTCATACTCCTTGTAGCTTTTAAGTTTTTAAGGAATTCGAAGGTTCATTGGCCCTTATAAGGCTGCCATCGGTACCTATCCTGTGCAACATTAATTCAGTCTCTACCATCTTATCATCTTCTAATCCATTTTAATATTATCCTCCCATTAACTTTGTAAGCATTTCTGGATTCATATGAGTACATAAGCGCTTCATGCTCTGTTCTTTTTGGATTTAATGTTCCTAATTATGTCAGGTGAAGAATAAATGTATGCTGTTTTGCGTTATGTAACTTTCTCCATTCTTCTGTAACTTCATTCCTCTTAGCCCCAAATATTATCCTAAGCACCTCATTCTCAAACACCATTAACCTTTGTTCCTCTTTCAAAGTGAGAGTCCGAGTTCTACAACCATGCAGAAGACCGTTATATAATTGTTTTAAAAATTATAACTTACGGGTTTTTTTAAAAGAGAATGTATAAAAAAGCTACTAAAACGAATAATAAAAAATTCCCCCTTTTATTCTGCGTTTAATATGCCCCGGAGTGTTTTTTATATTCGTTACTGTTGTCCAAGGTATTTGGGTTTTCCACCACTTAAAAGGGAAAATTTTCCCAATTTTTATATTTCCTTTTTGTACAATATTCTGATCATGAGACATAATCATAGATTTTGCTTTTTGGATTTATTTTAAACCATCTCTGTACTTGCTTAAAGAAAATTTTCCCCATGTTTTCCTAATATTAATGGATTTTTCGTAACATATACGTACCCCATAAACAAGGCGATGATAAACCGTTCTTCCAAATTTTTCCCTTTTATCCGGGAATTTTAAAAACATTTTCTGAGAAAAGTTAAAAAAAAAGGTTTGGATCTCCTTGCTTTACCCGTTTGTGAATTAAAAAATCATCGGACAGGAACGGGTTTTATATACGTTTTTTTTTCTTCGTTACAGCATATGGACGCCATATTGGGTTGATTTTATAAATTCATTGTTTCAGACCTATGATGTCGAAATATTACAAAAACTGCCTAAACTTTCCCCAAATTTTTCCCATTTGACACCTATGACAAACTTCTTTAGAATGTTCGTTCACATCAAAAGTACATAGATACATAATTATAAATTTATATTATTTTTCAAAGTATACTAACCTGCAAAACATACTGATAAAAATGTTTGGAAGTACATTACAAAAAATGGGAAAAGAAAAAAATTTTTTGCTCGTTTTTTAAAAAGTTTCCTTCAATTTTAAAAAAACACTTCCTACCTTCTGTCTGAATATACTATAGTTTAATATTATTAATATGGCCACTTTGATTTCTTTCTGAATCATATAACCCATTTAAAAAAATTTTTCTTTCTATTTTTCATCCCCTCGCTTCACTCATGACACCGTAAATACCACAATTTTTTTCGATTATTTTACACCTTTTCCCGTGCGTTTATCTTGCTTCTGGGAGATTGTTTATAATGCCCGGGGGAAAGAGTCCGGGGTCCAAATCTTATTGGGTTGAAAAATCTCCGGAAAAAATTCAACCAGGTAACTTTCCAATCAGTATTTAAACCCGGACGCTAGTTCAGAACAGGCACACTACCTTACTGCACAGCGGGGGTTTAATATTATTACAAAGGGTTTAATATAAGAGAAAGTAGTCACCTAAATTATTTCTAAGAATCGTATAATTTTTTTGTTTTGGGTTGCGATCAGGTGATTTAAACCGGGTATTTTTCTTTGGATTTGACTCACCTTCAACAATGCTGCGGTCAGCGGCAAATTCTGTTAAAAAGGAGACGGAATAAATTAAAACCATTGTAATTTTAAATTATAACATTTAAAAAATACAAGAGTTTGGTTAATTTTTTTTTCCTCATAAATATTAATATTTAAAGATTGTATTGTATATAATGAAATGTAACAGGGACACCATTAACGATTGATATACAAATTGCACATAATTTTGAGAATGAAATAAAATACCGGTACATACATACATAAAACATAAATACATACATACATACATACACATACATACCACAACATACCAAATGAACTGTAAATTATGTCATTAATTTTGGTGAAGTATAGCTTTTAAGAGAACAAAGAAGAAGAAATGAAATCACTTGCTATGTTTTGAATTATTTTCCGAAATCTTCATTTTTAAAAAAGAAAGAGTTTGACATTCAACGTTTCAACGACCCGGGAGTACACATTAAACTGTGTTGTCTGCAACCTTACCCGTCATGTTGAAAATTTATTTTTTGTAGATGTACATTTTTTTAAATTGTTAGAAAAAAATGATTATATACCACAATTTTTTGTTTAAACTGTTTGGGCAACAGAATGAAAATGCTCATTTATTTTTAAACAATATCAAAAATTTATAATGAGCTCGAACATAATTATAATTCGATTTTAAAAGGAACATGCAATAAGACTGTTTTTGAAACTGAATTAAAAAAATTAAAATATTTTTTGCATTTTATTTGATAGAATCCCCTTACACATCGTAGACTATAAATATGCTTTTTTCAAGTTATTAAAAAATTTTAAAAACTTTTAAAAACTCTAAATAAAAATGAAAATACAAGGTTTTTTTACGAAAAGTAACCAATTTTGCACCCCTTAAAATATCTCAATAACAATTTGTTATTATGACAACTTCAGTTCATTTTGCCCTATTTTTTGGTTATATATGTATTTGGTTTATTCATTACATGTTAGTGGTTCGGGGTTATTTTTAAAAAACTAAAAGGGGGAATTGAACCTTAAAAATAACATTCCCAAGGGTTTAAATTTTATCTTTTGTGTCACAAATTGTGTTTCACTGTTTAAAAAGGGTAAACATTGTTTTGTGGCACTGGTTTTTCGGATCTTTTTTTGCTCTTTTGTGAAGTAACCTGGTGTTACAATTAAATTTCCGCCAAGGGATTGAATGTTTTCCGTTTGAAACATTAGTACGCTTTTGGACTATTGTAGCTGCTTCAGGAGCTTTTTTGTTTGGGGGAGCAAGTTAGCGTCGACTTTCAGACGTACACATTTGGGGGATTTTGTAATTCCTTTAAATTATTACTAAAAGGTAATATAATATTTAGTAAAAATTTTTTCCTTTAAAGAAAAATTTGGAAATTTTTTGGAATTATAGATACAGCTGTGTCGCAATAGGCTTAGATTTACTGATAGTAATCTTAGCTGTTTGAGGGGAAATTTTTTTGAGATTGGACATTTTTTTACTATTTTAAAAAATTTTATTACAATGCAATTTTAGAAAACTGTAGATAAGCTGTGATAACAAAAGGAAAACGTAGACGAATGGGTTAGGGAGTTTCTGTCTGATTTGTTATCATGTAAGGGCAATGTTAAGTGCTAATGACTTACTTGAAAATTCTGACAGAAGATGAAAATGGCTCCACCATTTTTTGGGCCGGAAGCAGAGGCAGACAATGGAGTGGCATTATGCAAAGTCACCAAAAAATAAAATTAAAAATGACCTTCGGGAGGAAAAAGGCTATTTTTTGATTCAGAAGGACTTTGCTTGGGACATCTTTCCACAGGGAACCCCCATTGATTCTGCGCGTAGGGCAATTCTCAAAAACTTCAACTTCGACTGAGTCGTTCGACGACATCGGAGAATCAGGATGTTGTGCATTGCACGACAACGACTTTGGGTGTCAAAGACCACAGACCAGATCAGAAAATTGGGAAGAAACACGAAACACCCCCCACAGTCCTGAACTAAAGGACCCCTTCGCGGAACAGGTTAGAAGATGACTTTGTTCACGCTGCAAGGAGTGGCTCAGACGTGTTGGTCCAGACTTTTTCCCTGCTGGCACAGGGTCTGTTCCCAGGTTACAAGGAGTTGAAAGGGGGGGTATTAGTGGAAAAATGACATTTTTTTCCCAAAAAAATGTATTTAAATTTTGTGAAAAAAGCAAAGCTGTGGATAAAAATAACTTCTAAACAAATCTATGCATTACTTTTGTTAACACGTAATATAGGATAGTAAAGTCCAAAAAATGTTTACCCTTTCAGGGGAAAGAAAATCCCTTTTTTAATTTCTTTTTATTTGTTTTCATTCTTTTTATGTGTTGATATGTATTTCTATGTTTTCTTGCTATGAATATTAGAGGGAAATTACTATTTTTGAAGTTTTGTAAAAAAATAAATGGGAATTTCATTTGACTTTAATGAATTTTCACAATTCTTCTACCTTCACGAAATTATCAATGTAAATATCAAAATCCCCAAGGTTATCCGAAATAACCAACCTTTTAGCTTAGGTTATAAAGTGGTTTAGCACTTGTTCAAGAATTCAATCTTTAGGTCTCCAGATTTGTACAGCAAATTATCGTCTTTTACATGAAAATCGGAATAATTATATATTTACAGATTTGCTTTTTAAATTAATTTTCATGAAACTATCAGGAAATTACATGTTTACTATGTATATTTTGCAGTATCCCTTTTTTACAATTAATTAACTAAATGTAGGGAAAGATGATAGGTTAATACGTACCACCATCACAATTAAGATGGCAAAGATGAAGACAAAGGGACAATTCATGGCCATTGTTGTCTAAGATATTTTATGACGTACCTAAAAATGAAATTATTGGAAGTGTAGTATGGAAAACTTTGATGATTTATTAGAAACCTATAGACCTGTGGAATGAGTTCTTACTTTATAATTGAAATTCACCATTTGAAAGAGCAAAAAAAGTAATTGCATGCTTTATCTGCAAAAAAATGAATCTTACATGGGACCGCATCCTATTTATCTAGAAATGACAGCTAATGATTTTACAGTTTTCTCATTTAGAAGCAGGGCAGATTCATTTGCATTTTATTTAAGTTAAGTTTTTCTTTTAGTAAGAAAATCCCGTTTTAATGAAATTTACATTCAGTAAATATCTCTCTGATAACCAGTAAGTCTACAGATTCAATTTTTTTTTCTGTAGAAATGTACCTTCCGATAATAGTAAAATTTTATAATATCTTACTAGTTCCTTGTATCCTATAAATAATGTCCTCTAATATTTCCGCAATTTTGAATTACATTCCAAGTTGAGCTTTAGATATAACGATTCTTCTCAATACACGTTAGAAATAATAGTATCGACTTTTCATGTGTATGAGTGATTTACGTTGTTCACAAATATCTCATTATGTTAAATTTGAAACATATTTCTATGAACATTTAATGTTATACTACAATTATTTTGATAATAGTGCGTAGAGTGTTTAGTTAAAAATTTGGCACAGCATTTATATGAGAGACAATTTTAAATATAACTTAATAGGCCCAAGCACTGATGCAAGTTGACTCTAAAACAATTAATACGAAACGAATAAATATAACCACAACTGTTTGCCTTATAATTCGTGATACCCAACCAGGCAAATTGCTCCGACCGGAAACCGAACCGGCCACCTTTTTCCGGGGCCCGACGCGCTAACCATTATTCCACAAGTGTGGACCAGAAATTAGATTTAGGCTGTTTTTGAACCGATTTAAATTGATTAGCAAATGCATTAAGATTTTCTTTTCCCCTCAGTAATTTAACCCAATTTATTAATAAATCAGCGGGTTAATTATTGATTTTCGAAAAAATTCTACATATTTCCCCAAAAAATAAATTAATAATAAAAATTTAATAATAATAATAATAATAATAATAATAATAATAATAATAATCTAAAGAAAGCTATAAATGTAAATCTATCATCCTAGAACTGAATTATTTCAAGAATTTGCCGTGTTCATGATAGTCAGTCTCCTCAATGTCTTTTATACTCAGTAAGAAAGTTTGGGCAATGGTGTTAGAAATATCTCTGAGTGTTCTGAATTTTTGTAAGTGTAGATTAAAAAAATTTAAACAAACTGATGACTATAAGTCACTCTTATTACAAACGAGAAAGGTAATACGTTCTTTTTACCTAATAATATTTATGTTATGTCGGTTTTATCTTTAATTTTTGCAATGCTCAAGGGATCATAATCTTGGGGTCATTCGTGAAAAAAATATTTTTCATTAGTAATGATATATTAATGATTGATTGACTTATTCGTTCTGTTAAAAATTTATGAATATTTTATGTGGGTGAAACAAATTAGTTATTCTAGGCTGTTAATAAAAATTCTTTTTGACATCGTCCATTTGTGTTTTTTTCTTCTCCAAAGGGTGATGATACCTTTTATTTCTGGGAATTCCCCAAATTTTAGCATTCAAATTACTACAATTATGCGCATTTTTCCCATTTTGTTCACGCTTCTTTTTTAAATTTTTTGCCAATGTTTTGCTTTTTAATTTTCCATCTGATTGGGTTTGTTTCGGGTTAATTTCAATGAACTTCGGGAAAGTATTAGCCTAATTTAAACAGACCTTTCCTTTAAATTTCTCTTTTACATTGTCATCTTAATTATGTTCTTACCAAGGAGTCTTTTTAAAAATTGTATTTATACCTTACATTTATAATTTTTTTTTCGGGTTTTGTCTTTTCAACAACGGGGGTGTTTAGCATCAGAATTGATGATGAAAAATGGTACCGTAATTTCCTTTAATATGGTCCAGGCACCCAACCATGGTCCCAAAAAGCTTTTTATTTTAGTCCCCCGAGTTCGGTGTTTGCCATTTGGGGCCCACTGTGATGGAATTATGTTCCCCATAGATGCTTCTATCTACCTTTTAAGTAATGATATGGATGTTAACAAGGTCAGTGTCATCGTTTACTGAAGGGTGAAGACACGAAACATTCAGTTTGTATTTCGTTTATTGCTTCCCTTAGAACTGGTACTTGTAGATTTTGATTTTTTAAAATTAATCAGCTCTATAGTGTTTACTTTCACGTAATTTAACTGGCAGGGGTTTAAAGGCCCTTGTGTAAAAAAATGTTTAACCTCAAGGTAAGCAGTCCTCAATTTTACCAAAATTTTTTCGGGACCATATTGTATTTCTTTTTAAATATTTGTTTCAAAAAAATGTCCCATGGACAGCCAGTTCGTGGAAAAAAACACTTATTGAAATACTGTACTGTATTTTGATTAAAGAAAACCTAATGAAAATTATCAAACTAAAATTGTGATTTTTCCCTTTTTACGTAAATGGATGAACTACTTTTCCCCCCTATACCTGAAAAGTTTTTTTTTTTAACGCCAGTATCATAAAATCCAGCGGGAAAGGGGGTAGCAAACGGTTTTCCGGTCCCCGTTGACCCAAAAGGTTAAAGTTAATATTAGAAATGTTAGAAAAAATAAAATGATGTCCCTGTAGTTATTTATGAGGAGGAATTGGGGCCCAGGAAAGTTTTGGGGAAGAACAATGGAGCTTTTTTTCATGTATAGTAAGGGGGCAATTAATGAGGTGAAGAAATGGAAGACTTTTTGTTCTAAAAGAAAGGCATAATAAAAAAATTGAAGCCCCAAATGGTCTCGAAAAAGATAGACTTTTTTAAATTTCAGTTTGAAAAAATTTGGGAGATTCAAGGATAAAAAGTGATGAATGTATTTCCCCAGTACGATAAATAAACATTAGCATTGAATTTATTTGCATAAGATTTGCTAAGAATGTTTTTATTTTTTTCTTTAATATACACTCACCGGGAAAAAAACCGGGAAACTACATTTTCTTTAATTTTTTTTTAAATTTGGTTTTTTTTAAATAATTTAGGGGGCTGAGGTTCATTTAGTTATTCATTTTTTTTTGGATACGTAAAATTTAAAGTGAATACGAAAACCCAACAATGATCTGAAAAGAAGATTCGTTCTTCTTGTAATATTGTCTGAAAACTTCTGGACTCATTTCGAGAGTAAATGTCTATAGACTGGTAAGCTTTTTGGGGGTTTAGTACTTATTGTATATTAATGTCACTAAGTCCACGATTCAGCAAAAGTGGTTGCATTGATAGAAGGGGAAAATACGTTTTTTCAGTTCTGGGGTTCCTCGATCGCGCCAGGACCACCAAAAACAGGAGATTATTCCCGGGGAAAAAGGGGTTAGGAAAAACGATAAGGTCGGCACCCTTTTGTTTCCAAACAATTTAAGAAAGCCTTTAACAGCATTAAAAAGAAATTTCAGAAAAAAAGCAATTAAATTTATAGAGAACGTAAGAGGACTCCGGGGAAACTGTTGAAACCATAAAGGCCCTTGCTCCCCCAATTTCAATTTTCTAAAATTTTGGAACATAGGGGAGTTGGGGGAGTGCTTTCACAGATGAATCGATATTTAGTTCACAGATGGACGGAAAAGAGTGTGGAGAAGAGAAGGAGAACGTTTTTTTTCTGTAAATTTTTTCACGTTTCAGTTTCTAAGGTGGATCAGTAATGGTATGGGGTGGCAATTGAACTCACACAGAACTTGTGTTCATTAATGGGGGGTGCCTGCCTGCCCCAAGATACATCAAAAAGGTCTAATTTTTCATTTGGGAACATTCCCCACTTATTGGGAAAGTTCGAAATCAGACGTTTGCCTCATGCTACAAGAATCGGGAAGTTCCTTCCACGTTTGGGGTTGGGAAAAGATGACGTGGCCAGCAAGAAGTCTTGCATAAACCCTTTGAAAAGTGTGGAATGCTAGGAAGCGAGTTAGAAGTTTAACTCCTCACAGCAACCAACAGCTCCAAATTTCTCAGTAAATAATGGAATAGAATCGACCAGACAGACCCGAATCTGATCAAAAGGGGTTTAATCGAATGGTAACGGTCATGTCACGGGGGGGAAAACCGCTATTACCAACATCTGGGGGCCACAAAACGTTTAACATTTGGAAGAAAAATTTATATAATTTGTAAATTTTTTTTTTTTGGGGAAACAATGTTTTTTTCATTTGATAAAGGATTTTCTGATTCTCGCCCTAAAAAAATTTTAAAAATTTTTTTGGGCCCCGGTTTTTATTTATTTATTTTTTTTTTTTTTTCCCCGGTGATTAGTTGTTCATTATTGCAGAAAAATGCTTTCAGTTTTCCCTTGTTTATTGAGTGTTTATGTAATTTTACTAAAAAAAAGAATCCATGTATTTTTTTATTTTTTTTTAATATTTCTGGTAGATTATTTTTACCTTAAATGAAACTCAATTATTGTTTTACGAATAATTACAGCCCCAGCTGTGCCCATTCATGTTTTAATCACGAATATATAGGGGGCCCAAGTTGGGAAACTGAATACAATATGTACCAATACTTTTTTTTTTTCAATACTTGTAATTAAAAATTTCAAAAACTTTGTCAATTTTTATTTAATATACACTTAAAGAGCCCAAAAAAATTTCACTTAATCGGGATAAATAGTACGAATATACAAAAAAATGTGACAAATGGGGCCATATTTGGGGGAAAACTATTTTTTGGGATAGTTTTGATGTTTCATCATAAAAAAACTAACATTCTCCTTAGGGTTTGGGGGAAAACCGGAGAAACCCAATCGGTAAAAGGGCCCGAGCGGGAATTAAACTGCCGAGCACAACCCCGGGATTAGCAATTAAACCCCTACCGCCGGGTTACCCCGGTGGTCATTTCTAAATGCTTGGCAATTTTTTTAAAATTCATTCATTCATTCATTTTTTTCCCCCAAAGGAAGGCTTTCACAAAAAACCAATTCCCCAATTTTCCCATAATCTTCCTTTCTTTTTTGATCCCCTAGATTCATTTTCAATAGATTGCGGACGTAATTACCCGAAGCTTTTAATCCGAATTGGTATTTTTTTTAAAACCAAATTTTCCCCCGAATTAATTTCCCCCGAAACTCTTTTCGTCCCGACGAGGGAATTCAGAAAATTAATAATCCGAAAGTTTTTTACCATAATGATTTGAAGAAATAAAAATTCGAAAGATGTTTTTTGCGAGAATTTTAAAAAGGTAATGCCAATTATACTGCTGTGGGATTATTTTCCAATTGCATTGTGCTGGCCTAGAAAGTCCTAGGGAAAATGCAAGTTTGGCTATCTTTTTCCTCTTACCTCTGATCGAACAATTTACATCGAAGATATCTAAAATGGTTTAAAACGTAATCTTGTTCATCTCTCCAATCTCCTAATAACGTTCCTAACATTCGCAATAAAAAATTTTTTTATTTTTTGGACCTCCTTATTTTTGTATGCCTCAGTAGGCACAAGTCTGTCAACGTTTTGGTTTAAGTGAAAAAGCAACAGGATATTCGGCTATTACAAAAATTTTGTCATTGGTAATGATAGCTATTTCAAAGTCACCACATAACTATTTCCAAAATACGACTGCGATAACCATTCTTCTCGTAGCGTTTAATTTGGAACAAAAATTTGCATACAGAGCTTACCTTTTGCTTGGGAAAATACATGCACGAGTGGTAAGGTCACTAAATCGTTCTTTGGATTTTTTCTTCTGAAATCTGACGGAAAAAAATGACAAACCTTGGTTGTGCCATGGAGGTATAAATGTGACTATTATTAAAATTTTAAATTTTTGGGAACATGGTAAACAGAATCAAAAGGAGATTCTGGCTCCACATTTTCGCTGGAGTAGCATACAGAAAAATTTTCCCCCATGAGAAGTCTTTGAGTACCTTGGAAACTTCTTCTTACAAGGATAAAGATTTAGGATTGCAGGTTGTCTCGACCGTTCAGTCTCCCTCAACGTCTTCCTCAAACTCTCACCTTCCGATAACAGGACGAACTCACCTGTCGAAACTTTTAGTACTTTCAATATCAACACGTTTTCTGGAGTGAGTTGCGATACGTTTTCGCTAGTTTTCACTTTTTTGCCCTTTTTCCTAGCTTAGCAACAGAATGAATTGTTAGTTCGTGTGCCTTTCGGGATTTGTACCCTTGAGGATTTAAAATTTCCGGGAAAATTTTCGGTTTAAACTTAGCGTGCTTGTATTCGGGGATTGTCCTTTCGTATGTATACATTTGGGATATTTGATTCGGGTGATTGATTCGGTGAATGGACGGGAAAGATCTTAATATCGTCTATCACTTGATATCTCTTTCTCCACGAACTCTTTTCCGTTTACCATTCCTTCAGTGTATCTATCCCTTTAATAGGCAGTTTCTTCTCGATCTGGTACCCAACCAAATTATTTTCCTTTTGCGATCAATATAATATAGTGTTAGAGAAGGCCGTATGGCCTTAAAACTCCAGGTTAAATAAAAATTATTATTATTATTATTATTATTATTATTATTATTATTATTATTAATTATTATTATTATCTTAAACAGTGTACATATACGTTTTGTAAAACATATTAAGAAAAAAGATTTTAGTAATAAAACTACTAATTATTCTACGGATATAGGCCCGATAAAAAGGAGAATGACTATTAATAGTTTATCCGGTATTTTTCAATCTGAGAAGTCGGTGGCAAATAAATTGTTGAAAATGAAATAAGTATGGAGGAGACACGAGAGAAAAGGCGAGTATGAAGGAAGTTGTAGAAAAGAAGGATTTTGAGTTGTTGAGAAATATTCATTTCTTGTTTGGAGTATGCATGCTGAATATTCTAGTTCTGTCGTTTTGTGATAACATTCACGATAATTATATTTGTGAAAACCTGTTCCATTTGTGTGCAAAACTTGTAAGTAATTTTAGGGAGTTTATGTGTAGTTTGATAGCTATCCAAATTTTGCAATGAGTATGAACTTAAAATTGCAAAGTAAACAATCGGTCTCATTTTAACTTCAATTTTTTAAGGAATTTCTTTTACTGAGCTATAATTGTCATTTGAAGTATCATGTGAATTTTGTTTTAAAAATCTACAGAATTTGGCCCCTACTAAAAATTACGGTTACTAATTTTGGGAATGCTAAACGCCCCTAAACAACTTCTAGCTTTGTGAAATGGTGACGGGAAGATAACATTGGAGTAATGAGCCCAAAATTCTCTAGGATTACTAATTTTAGACTTGTAGTTCGAAAAAATTATAGGTATCCTACAAAAAAAAACTCAGTTCGAACTTCGTGGCGCGCATGGTTTACTTTCACCACCTGCAGTAGGCGTGAGGCATTCTGGGAAATAGAGCCGTCATCTGCGCGAGACAGTCACGCCCTCTGGTTTCTGCGCTCTGAGATTTCCTTGTCGGGTGCCCATAGTAGAAAGGTCGACAGGTATATTGTTTTACTATACTGCATATTCTTACTAGAACTACGTATAGGTGCGAACATCTCTCGGCAGGTGCAACCAAATGGCATAAAACGAGAACGAGGGCTGAAAAATGGAGAATAAGGGAAATCAAAGAATGTAAGAGAAAGGCAATGAAAACAAGGGAAATGCAAGTGGGAAATATGGAAATAGCAGGAGTATGAGAAGGAGGCAATGAAAACAAGGGGAATATAAGGACAAAAAGGAGAAAAGAGAGTAAAAGAAGACGAGAACAAGAAAATGACAAGGTTTAAAAAGGGAAAACAAGAACAGCAAAGGGAAGACAATAACAAGAGTAATACAAAGATAACAAGAGAAATACTAGAGGAACAAGGGGAATGCAAGGGAAAAAGGAGAAAACAAAAAAGCAAAAGAAGACAGATAAAGAAAGGGGCATAGAAAGACCAGTTATAGAAGAAAAAGAAGAAAAAGTGGGAAAAGAAAGGAAAAAAAAGAACAAGTGTAGATAATGAGAACAAGAAAACGAAGAAGAAAGGGAATACAAGAAGAAAGGGAAAAGCAAGGAATAAAATGAGAATCCCAAATAGATCGACAAAAGGTAAATATAGGACAAAGAAAAAAAAGGAAAAGGGGGAAGACGGGGGAAGAAAAAATGGGAGACTAAAACACCCAAGTACTGAAAAAGGGGGAATACAAGGATAATGGAAATAAAGGAGAAAAAGGAATACGGGGAAAATATTTTACTGAAGGAGAAATTTGGAATACCAAAGGAGAACGGGGGGAAAAACAACGAGAAAGGGGGACAAAGGGGAAAAAGGGGAAAACAGAGTAAAGAAGAAATACGACATAATGTTATTAGGGGAGAACAAAGAAAAAAAGAGAACATGAGGGAGTTATATTTAAGTGGCAAAACGTTACCTTTCCCTGTCGTTGGGAAAAAAGTAAGTCTTAGGCGAGACCCGGGGGAAAAGAAAAACCTGGGCAAAAGGGAAAAATGCCAATTTCTTTGAAATGAACAGGTAGCCCTTTTTATGTTGGGGGAAAAATCCTCCAGATTTTGTGCTGAAACTGACTTTTCCATTCTAGCTAGGAAGAAAAAAAAGTCAGCGTGTGTTTAAAGAATATTGACTGTTTTCTTACAATATTTCACGATAAAAAGAAACATATACAACTTTTACCGCAAAACTTTTTTTTTATGTGATAAATATAAGGGATAAATTAGTTCTAAAAAACCGTACTTAAAGAAGATTATTGACTTTTTTTTTTTATAACCTTAAATGAAAAGGGGGCTTCTGGGACAAAATGAATAGGGGAAAGTGGATAACTTATCCGCTTTTCCTGAACTTTATTTGACTTTTAATGTCAGCTGTATTTTTGTATTTCTGTTTTTCATTGTAATAAAACTGTTAATATTTTACTTTTTCGAGGGATTAAATCACACAAAAACATTATGAATCAACAGTTTTTTTTATTTAAAAAGGTCGTAATATATTTTCAGATGGTTTAATTTTTCAAGGGAAGAGGAGCAACCAAAGGGTCGGGAAGAAAAAAAGAAAGACTTGAAGAAATAAGACTTTAATCAGTGGTTCTGCTATCTGGCCGACAACCAAAGTTTTGTTGTTGAAGATTTTGCCCCAGATGGATTTAAAGATCGCCCCTTGGACAGAAATCAGTGAAACGACAGCTCTAAAAAGAAATTTTACCGCTTCTTCAGCGGCTGGAAACAGTTCATGCTCACCTAACCCCCTCTGTGATATCGGCATCTTCAGAGACAAAAATATTCAATACATCAATTCACCAGATTTTAGTTTTTTAAAACCAAAAAACCCCAACATCCGGGGAGAACCCCCAAATCTTTTTTTTTGATTTAGACCAGTCAAAAGTGGATGCTCGAAAAAAAAGTTCAACGAAGAAAATGTCACCCCTGGCTCACATTTATAAATTAAAAAATCTGAAAAAGAAGTAACTTTGGGCAGGAGGAAAAGCAGAAGAAACCAAGTCTTCAGTGCCGGAAAAATCGACTCGTTCAAATTTATATTTTTTACTAATCTAACGTGAAAAGGGTAAAACAATTTTATAGTCTCATATGCCTCGTCAACATCGTGTTTATGTGTTGGTAAATTTTTTTATCAATGAAAAAAAATTAACAGAAAAGGGAAAAAAGTTATAGGATATTCATTTTCCCCGGTTAATTTTTCGCTTTTCCCGTGTACTAGGCAAATCCAAAATTAACTATATTTTTTTTCAAATCATATCCTTCCCTGGAGAGAAACGAATTGTGTTTTGTAGATATGAAAACATGGTCACAACCAAAGTCATTAAGTTTTTTTGGGAGCATCAAAATATTTGTGCCTTTTTTAATTTTAGGTTATCCGTTTTGCCGCTTTCCCCTCGTCATGTAAAAACCCGGCCAGGCAATCAGCCCAGACAAAATTTGGGACCCCGACACGAATCCCCTGTAAAGCTAACACCACCGGACTGATTAAAAATCCCCCATTCTTAATTATGAATGGGAAAATTAAAATAGAATTGGAAATAAAATAAAATACAGTTCATACATTTCAGTAAAATAGAAAGAATAAAATTTCCCATGACCATGAATACTTGTAAACTGACATTTTTGGGGAGGGCGATGTATGGGGGATAGAAGAATTTTAAAGAATGTAATAACTTTTTATTTTATTACGACTCTTAGTTTTGAGATTAGTTTCCCTTTAGCCGATAAAAAGCATATTATTTCCATCTTCCGTCAGATGTTTTCACTTCTAGGCCCCTGCACATTGGTCAGTGCAATAACCTATAACAAAACCACCATCAAATAATTTATTATTGTTGGTTTTATCAGCTTTCGGTTTACCACCACGTTCAAAGTTTGTTTTAATAGACATAGCTATTCTAAAACCATTTCTGTTTCTGGGAAGGGATTTTTTTGGGAGAAATTTTTTTAAAAAAGTTTTGCTGAAGAATTTTAAAAAAAAATGGTCCTTGAATTAAATTTTCGATATTTCTTTATACAAACCTTGAACTTCTGGTAACGAAAAAACGGATTCTTGGTATGACACATTCAATTTATTTGTGAAATATTTTTTACGTAAAACGTATGACGGAATTCTTATACAGAATGACTGTAAGTGATGTATTAACCTTTTTTTATTTTTTAGAAAAGAGCAAAAAAAAAGTGGAAACCATATTTTTTTTTTTTTATTTTGAATAGTTTTCCAAAAGAATGTTTTTTTAAAATACATAACAAGATGGGCAAGTTAAAAAGGGGGAAATCAGGTTGTTTTCCCTTTTGAACAATTATCCTTTGAACGGGTTTTTCTGAAAGGGGGAGGGCACATTTAAAGTGGGGGAATAATTATGAGCTGGAAAAAATGTTTCAATTTCAGTAGCGCGGTTGATAGAACCCTTTTTGAGGGTTTGGGTTTCAAATTCAATCCTCCAACTTCGTTGAACCTCATCTGCATTCCCCAATTTTCAAAAACTTTTCCCAGTACCCCTTACGTTAATCAAATGAAAATTACTGCATGTTTGTTTAAAAAAAATATCATATTTCCATTGCCTTCGTAAAACCAAAAATCGTTTTTTATCTAATTTTTGGGAAATTTTTTTAAAAAAAGTGTATATTTAATTTGGGACACTATGATTTAAATATCAGGTCAACCAAAGGAAATTTTGAATATTTTTTTAATGTTTTTTATTTATTTTATTTTGAGGTATTAAAAAAATTTTTTAATTGAGTTGACATCAATAAGAAATGTTTTTGCATTTTTTGCAATGAATTGTGTTATTAAACATAGTTATTTTTACATAATGTTTATTAAAAAATAACTTCAAATGATAGAACAGTGCTAAGGGCAGGTTGTTTCTTCTTTTCAAAATACTGCACGCAGAATTTAAAAGAATGATCCCAAAAAGTCTACGTTATAGAAAAACAGATTTAAATTGTATGTTACGGTAAATGATACAAGCTAAACAAGGTTTAGAAGCTCTGTCCGTATTAAATCCAAGCAGTTGACAAAGTCTCAGTTTTAAGTCTCAACTCGGAAAGTATTATAGTTATTTAGACTTTTTTTCCACCATAATATTGGGGAAAGTGTATTTAAGAAATGTGCTTCCATATCTGTTTTGTATATGTCCCCCCTTTATACTAAGATCTGCTTTTCAAATTGACTTTTTGGTTAGTGACAAAATGACTAGAAAATACGAAACAAGTGACAAGTTGAAGAATATTTTTTTTTAAAAAGCGGAAATGTCAATTGTTAAAAAGTTTAACAAAAAAGATGGGGATATAGTATGCGGTTCAGAAAGAGATGATAGGAGATTATTTGGGGTTTTTTACCAGAAGTAAAAAAATATGAAAGAACTAAAATTCCGGGATATTGAATTGTTTTGTGGAAAGTATTATTTGATCAGTGTTTCGTCAAATTCACCTCCAAAAGATAAAAATGTTCTTTCTGTTGAACTTAAAAGAGTTTCGAATTAAATTAATGTTTTCCTTTTAAAACTATAAAAACAAACCTTTTAATATCATTTCTTTAGATTCTTTTTAAAAATTTCATTGGAAACGATTAACCCAAATGGTTTTTTGTTTGTATTCTTCTTCTTTTCTTCAAAAACTCAAAGATGATGGGAAAATTTGACCAAATGCCCCCGATTAGTCAAAATCATCTAAAATGTTCAGACTAGTCCCTAAAATCAGTTTTTTTATCTGATGTTTAGGAAACGCGATCATCTAGTGGGAAAATTTTTTGCTTTTTTTTTTTTTTTCTTTTCACTAGTCAAAAAAATCGTTTTAAGGGAAAAGAACCCGTTTTCATCCGCCGATACTTGACCACTTTCTGTATACAGAAATAATTTCTTTAACGTAAATTTGGCCTATATGAACTGCATAAAAAAAATCAAGCGTGCTGCTATTTCGTCACATAAATCCCAAAGGTAATGCCTGTATTAAAGTTCATTACCGTTCTTTGTAAAGGGGGAAAATTGGGTTCTACTGCAGGAAAAGGGGTTAAGGGGTTTGAGAAGAGGTGCTTAGGAAAATATTTGGGGCTAAGAGAGATGAAGTACACGAGAATGGAGAAAGTTACAGAACGAAATTCAAAACAACCTTTTACCGTTTTTAAATTTGAAACATTAAATAGAGATGTTTGAGATCGGTAGGGCATTGCAGTTGGGAACCAGAGGGAATAGAGTGAGTTGGGGGACCGGGGGGAAAAAAGGTTTTGAATATGCAGAGACATAGATGGGTGTATAATATAAAAATGGATTTGAGGGGGGTGGGGTTAAGATGATAGCGACGGGTTAATCATTTGACAGGGACCGATGGGAGTTTGCGAAGGCGGATAACTCCGGGTTTTTTTAAAGGCCTTTTAAGAAGTCAAACCGTCATTGGGCTTCGAAGGAAACGAAAAACACCTATATAACCAGGTCAAGCGAAATCAAACCAAAAACGCGCTCCTCGAGAACGAGTTGGTCAACACCAAAAAACACGCTTTGGGTGATTATAAATTAGCAGTACGGAAAAAAAAGGGACCTGTCGTAAACGTCAAGTAGGAAAAAATGAGATATCAGAAAGGGGGTTTTTGGATAGTATAGTTATAGGGAAACTGGGTCTAAAGTTTTCTCGACTGAACTCTTTCCCCCCCATACCCATTGGTGACATAGTCAAAATGGTAAGATCAAAGGGCACGTCCCATCTCCCTACTCTAACTACTGAATAGCATAGGGTAATTTGTGATTTTTTTAAAAACCCTTTCATGTTTTTTAAAACTAAAAAAGTTTGTGGGGCTAAGGGTACTTGGGGAATTTTTATTTTTGCCCCCCCTTTTTCATGTTACGGGGGCCATGTTTAAAAAGGGTATGCCTCTGAGGTATTTAAAATTCAAAATAATTTTTTTTTGGGTTTTTTAAAATTTTTTGCAATTTCTTTTCTAAATCCCACTTTCCTACAAAAATTTTTTCCCACTACATCATGATTTTTTTTTGAGGGAATTTTTATTTTGTGTGTAACAAAACTTACTAACAAAAAAAGTTTTCAACTGTTGGTCATTTTTTTTCGTTTTTATGATTGAAATACAAAAAAAATTATTTAAAAATTTTTGTTGAAACTAACGAAACCCCCGGTTTTTAACTTTTTTTTTGAAGGATTTAAAAAAAGAAAAAAACATTTCTGCAAAATATTAAATATTGTAGGAGAAATGGGATTTTTTTAAAAGTAATTTAATTTTTCAAAAATGGTAACAACTCACATTTTTAAACCAAATTTTAAAAAATTATACGCCTAATTATGTTTATCATAATAATGTGAAAAATTTTTAAATTTGTTTGGGTTATATAGGGAAAATTTAGATTTCCTGAGACCTTTTAAAAATGAAAGAGAATAAAAAAATAACTGTCCTATATAGATCAATAAAATATAATAGAACGGAATTCAGGGAAATATATACGCAGTGAGTTGGTAAAAAATTTTTTAGGCAATACTAGGTAAATAAACGAAAATCACCAATTCATAATTATTTATTTTCAGGTTCGACTTCGACATTTATTTCTTTGCTAGTCAAAATGGTAGCAGTGGCATTCATTTTTGTAGCATCTGCCAAAATTGGTTTCTGACAGTACTTCAGACACTCTTCACCAGTGGTACATTTACACCTGTAACAGAGATCATCATCAAAAGCTGGATTTTTGGTCTGTTCATCTCCTAGATTCAGCTTCTACGTCAAACTATTTTCGAACTTCAGATTACGTCCCTAAGTATCGATATGCGAACCTGGCATGGTGTTCTATCTGACGTATAGTAGAATAGGTCTGCAAGAACGGATTACCGACGGAAGGAAAGCGAATCAAACACGCGATAAGGAAGAGCGGGCGAGAGGAAAGGTCACGAGATAACTTGAATTATATTCAAGAGTACAGTCGAAAGAGAAATGACATGATAGAATCATTCTTGCGTTGTGATAGTTACATTACGACTTAGTTTGTTCCATTGCATGTGAATACGTGTCTTGTATCGACGGTATTATTTTCATTCGTAAACATATGTTGCGCGTTTAATTAGCTTCAAATTTATCTCTGCTACGTTCTTTATTTCCACAGCGAGTCCTCATCTGTTCATCTTCTTGGAAGAGACAGCACTTAGGGCCCTGCACCTCTCCCCTCCTCGGCGTGCCTACATACACCCCGTCAAAACATACAGCAACGCCACCATTGGTTTTCGGTAATCGTTTCTGCGCGAGCTATAATTATACTCACAAATGTTTAATTACAAAGTTCTAATACGAGATTGATCCCACACGTAATGCCCACTGCGCATGCACTCCTAATCCATGGTATGCCTGGTTGTCATTTATTGCGTTAATGGGGTCATAAATTTAGGCTAATTATTGCGACGTGTAGGCCCAGTATTTATTAGGGGTATTTAAATATTTTGTAAAAAAAATTCAGAAATTGATTATATTAATAAAGCTACTAAAATTAGTGTACGTTTGGGGTATCATATACAGACGACATTACTTTATATCCGGAAAGAGATTGACATTATTCTGGGCATATAAAAAAAGGGGGAGTGACTATTAAGAGTTTAGCGGTATTTTCAGTCTGAGAAGTCGGTAGGTAATAAATTGTGGAAAAAGAAAAGTCAGTATTGAAAAAAACGAGATAAAACGCGAGTATGAAGAAAGTTGTGAAAACAAGGCTTTCGAGTTGCTAAGATATATTTAATTCTTGTTTGGCGTATGCATGATGAATATTGTAGGTTCTGTCACGTTTTGTGATAAATTCACGGCCATTACATTTGTGAAAACCTGTTCCTTTTATGTAAAACTTGTAAGTAATTTTATATGAGCTTCGCGTGTTGTTTGATAGCAATCCGAAAATTTTGCAATGAGTATGAACGTAATAATTGCAAAGTAAACAATCGGTCTCATTTAACTTCAATTCTTTTTAGGAATTTATTTTACTCAGCTGTATTATCATTTGAAGTACTGATGTGGATTTTTGTTTTAAAAATCTACAGAATTTGGACCCTACTAAAATTACGGTTATTAATATTGGAATGCTAAACCCCCTGTACAAATTGTAGCTTTGGTGGAAATGGAGACGGAAGATTACATTAGAGTAATGAGCCCAAATTCCTTTTAAGGGGTTACCTATCTTTTGACTTGAGTTCGGAAAAATTATGTTCCTACCAGCAAAACTCAGCTCGAACTTCTCGCGGCGCAGTAGGCGTGAGAGCATTCTGGGGAAAAGGAGCATAGTCATCTGCGCGAGACAGTTACGCCCGCTTGTTTCTGCGCACTGAGATTTCGCTTTCGGTGCCTAGTAGAACGGTCGATAAGTTTTACTAACTGCATATCCTTACGTAGAGCTACGTATAGGTTCAGGTGCATAGCAAGTGTCATACAGGGAGAACGATTGCTAAACAGCTAGAATAAGGAAAATCAAAGAATATAAGAGAAACACAATGACAACAAGGGAACTACAAGAGGAAGTAAGGAAATATCAGAGCATAAGAAGGAGCCAATGAAACCAAAGGGCAATATAAGGACAAAAGAAGAATAAAAGTGTAAAGAAGACGAGAACAAGAAAATGACAAGGATAACAAGTGAAAAGCAGGAACAGCAAAGGAAGACAATAACAAGAGTAATACAAAGATAACAAGAGAAATACTAGGGAACAAGGGAATCCAAGGAGAAAAGGAGAAATACAAGGAAAAGAGTCACAAAGATAAAGAAGAGGACATAAGGAAAACACCATGTATAGAAGAATAAGCAGAAGAATATAGTGAAAAGAAGAGGAACAAAAGAACAAGGGGTAGATAATGAGAACAAGATAAATACAAGGAGAGGAAAGAGGATACAAGAAGAGAGTGAAGGGTAGGAGAAAAATGGGAATAAAATGAGGACAACGGAATAGAACGATAAAAGGGAAATATAAGGACAAAGAGGAGAAAAGAAAATGGGGAAGACAAGGCGAAGGAGAGAATGCAAGGAGATTGAAGCTGATCCAAGTATTAGAACAAGGGAATACAAGGCGATAAGGGTAATAAAAGGAGAAAAGGGGGAATACTAGGAAATCATGGGTACTGGAGGAGAAATATTGGAATACCGACAAGGAGAACGAGGGAAATACAACGAGTATAAGGGGAATAGAAGAAGAACAAGGGAAAACGGAGCAACGAAAATAATACAACATTATGAGGAGAACAAGTAGACAAAAGCAGAACATGAGAGGGCGTTATATTTTATGTGGCGGCAAATTAGCAAGTTACTCTCCATGCCTAGTTAGGAGAAAACGTAAGACTAAGTTCATGTAAGAACCAACCAGGTAATCAGCCCAGACATAATTGGATCCCAGACACGAATCCGTTCTGTACAAGCTATACTCCACCTGTGACTGATTAAAGCAGTACCTATTCGTTAATTACGGAATAAAAGAGAAGAAGTAGTAGTACTGAAGGAAATAAAAATAAATACAGTTCGATACATTTCAATAAAATAGAAAAGAATGAAATTCTATATCCATGAATCCTTCTGAACTGACATATTTGTGAAGAGGCGATGTATGGGTAATAGAAGAATGTAATATGAATGTAGTATATAATTATTTATTTATTAGGAGCTCTTATATTAGACATTAGTTTGCGCTTGGTTGGTACAATAGCATCTATCACTCTGGCATATTCCAGTCAGATGACTTCTACTCGTGCATTTATCATTGCATTTTGGTTGTGTGCAAGAACCTGTAACAGAGATCATCATCAAATAATTCTGTATCGATTAGAACACTTGGCTTGATCAGCATTCTGATTTAGCCACTACGTCTAAAGTTGGTTTTAACTTCAAAATGTCGCTATTTCAAAATCTGTTTCTCGGATTCTGGAAGCTGTTATGATGTTATGATATGATTTAAAGAAAAATATTATCTCGCTAGAATTATTTTTCGATATTTCTAAATAAATACAAACCTTGAACGTCTCTGGTAACGTAAAATGTGATTCTTGGTATGATGTCATTTTATTCATTTGTGAACATATAATTTACGTATACTGTAGGACGGACATTACACTATACAGAATGAACCGTAAGTGATGTCATTAATCCTGTTGGATTTTTTCTTTAGTAAAAATAAAAAAAAGTGGAAACCATCTTACTGTATTTTGAATAGTTTTCCAGAAGAAAATCTATTTTAAAATACATAAACTATGAGATCTTGCACGCTCCACCCAGTAGCGAGTGCACATCACGCGTGCCCCTTTTGAACGGTCATCATCTTTAAACCCGGATTGTTGTGAATAGGAAGTGGATGATCATTGTCGTTTAAAGTGGGGGACATAATTGATGACCTGGCAAAAATGTTTCAATTTCAGTAGCAGGGTTGTAGTTAACCTTTTTGATGGTTGTACCAAATTCAACCTCCAACGTCGTTGAACCTCAACAACTTTCTCCACTTTTCAATAACATTTCAGTATTCAATGACGTTCATAGAACGATAATTGCACCACCATGTTTTTTATAAACAAATAAACATATTTCCACTGCCTTCTGAATCATAAACCGAAAAAATCTTATTGCTATATCAGTTCTTTGCTGTGAAATATTATTTCAAAAAGTGTTGCACTATACTTCAATTCTTGGACGCTGTGGGGATGTACAGCTGTCAAAAGAAAAGTTGTCGCTTCTGAAACAAAGTTCCCTTCGTATTTTTCGCTAAAACCGAGACAGGCGATGTTACATGTTGTTGGACCACGTTGCCTGATACCTACAGTTAAAATTGAAGTATTCTGTGTGTTATCGATAGCATAATGGTAGCGTTCAGGCCTCTTATTCATGAGGTCCTGCGTTCGACTACAACCACGTGTTTTTTATGTTTTTTTTTGTTCTGTTTTTGAGAGAGACAAACTGTACATAATGGCTCCTTTCTCTTTACGATTTTTTTAGTAATTAACATCAGGTTCATTAATATATTATGCCATGACTTTATCATTATGATATTGTGGAAAGAAAAAGATTTTATTCTCAATAAAAATATTTTTCGTGGCATAAACAAACAATTTTACGGGGTCGGCCTTAAAACATTCAAACAATTGCGTTCAAAACAAAACAAAAATCCACAATTCAATATTTAGTCTATCTTCCTCTTATCTCGATCATCTTGCAGTCGAGGGGGCATGGAATTGACTAGTCTTAGTAAATAGCGACTGTTTTTAGACACGATATTCCAGGCATTCTGAACATACAAAAAAGTGTTCTGTCTGGGTAGGTCTTTCATTGCAAACCCAGCAATCTCTAATCTTTCCTATTTTCAGCCTTCCTCTTAGTCCCCGCATATGATCCACATATCCTAATGTCGTCTATTATTTTTTTCAACCAGAGACCCAACCAATTCATTTTTCTTCTAATCAGTTTCAGCATCATTCTTTCTTCACTCACTTTTTCAAACACAATTTTATTTCTTATTCTATCTGTCCACTTACACGCACCGTTCTTCTCCACATCCACATTTCAAATGCTTCATTGTTTCTCTTCATTTCGTCGTAATGTCCATGTTCCTTCCCCATAAAATGCCACACTCCATACAAAGCATTTCACTAGTCTCTTCCTTGTTCTTTCCAGAGGTCCCAGAATATCCTTCTTCTTCTATTAAAAGCTCTTTTTCATGTTTGCAGTTTTTCTTGGAAGGATAGGCCTAAATGCGGGAATATCCGTTGCTTTCCGCACACCACTATCTCTTTTTTGCATCTTATTAAATTCCAGGGGCCCAGTGGGGATGAGGAGAGTGGGTTTGACTAAATTTGGGCCTCCGGGCTTACCGAAAGTCACGGGAAGGGTTAAATATTAATTCTATCAGGATGTTTGACCCTATCGGGGATCGGAAAATCTCAATTAGCCTTTTCCCCCCGCATCCTGGGCTAGTTTTACGAATCATCAAAAATCTTGGAGTATGATTGGGCCAATTTTTCCGAAAATGTTTCCACTTTTGCCTTCGTAGCTCAGCGTACGAACGTCGGAATTTAGATGTCAACGTCTCAGGTTCAATTCCTCGTTCCTCCTTTTTATTTTATTGTGGTTCAAGATAGTATAATGTAATAATACAAAAAGAAAATTAATAGCAGTATTATGCAACTGGATTTTTCCAAACCTAATATTAAATTGATGTTATTTATATCACTAAAGAACGATTACAATATAAATAACTTGAATATTATTTATACAGTATCACTAAAGAACGATAACACAATATAAATGATAAGTATCGGTTTGTTTAATTAATATAAGATATTATATAATACGTATTTAATTATCTAAATAAAATAACCTATTTTACAAAGAAAGATGTTTGTGTTATAATAATTACTTACATAAAATACAGATTATTTATATTTGGAAAGAACAATAACAATATAAATAACTTGAATATTATTTCATAATGCTAATGAAGGAAACAGAATATAAAATGATAATTTGAATATTATTTATATCATTAAAGAACGATAATAATATAAAAAAGTGAATATTATTCATATCGGAATTTCACAGATTTATTCAAAATGTATTTAAGAAATTGTAGAAGAATAGTAATTAGTAACAGTGTCCTATTTATTCTTCTTGGAGCCAAATTTGTAACTTTTAAAAGTGTGGTTACTATGTTGAAGTGTATGTTGGAACGGATGCTTGATTTGTTATGTATGTGAGTCAGTTAAGGGATGCTTGATGTCGTCGCAATGTCGTAATTATAGTTTGGGTTGTGTTTGTGTGACTATTGTGTATTAATTTATGATGTATGGTACGGAAAGTTGCTTTATTTGTATTATAGAAGTGTTACGTATGTGTGTTGTTAATGTTTTTGTATGTTTCAAATTGATAACTTATATTTGTTTTGCAATCGCAATCCCTAATTTCGGATTGTTTAGTGTTTTGTTTAATCGTAAACTAATTTAATTTTCTTTTCCATTTCACTTTATGCTTATCTTTGTGTATAAAACTATAGCCCTAACATACATATGTAAAATAGGGCTAACCCCATTGGAGATACTGTAACTAAATAGTAATAATTATTATTCATATCGTTATAAAACGATAACAGAATACAAATGATGACTTGAATTTTATTCATTCTAAAGAGTGATAACAAAATATAAATAACGTGATATCCATCAAGAACGATAACTGGATATAAATGATAATTTGAATATCATTTACATCGCTAAAGAACGATTAAAATAAAATAAAAACTTGAAGAAGGCGCAAACCCAGAACCTTGAATCATTAAACAAGCATCTAACGCTGGTCTGCGAGGAGTAGATATGGAACACTTATAGTTCCGGAACTGCTTGTACAAGCACATGCATCTTTGTAACATCGCCGGCCCCGAAGTGGACTTGGAAAATATTGGCTGTTCACGAGTGCGGCCACTTTTTTTTGACAGCTGTACATATCAGCCAGAACCAAAATTAGACAATTTTGAATATTATTTATTGGTTTCTTTATGTTATTATTGAGCGTATTAATAAATTCTTCGATTATGAGTTGAATATATCACTAAGAAATTTTTTTGTTATTTTTGCAATGAATTTATTCATTAAAAATAATTATTGTTACATAAAAATGTTATTAATAAAAAAACTTCAAATGATGAAACTGTTCTAATGGCAGGTTTTATTCAATATCAAATATAGGGCATTCAAGATTTCGAGAATGTATCCCAAAATTGTATAAGTTATGAGGAAAACGGAATTGGAAAATATATGTTACTGTTGCGACGTCCCAAAGATTGAATTTTTCCCGTTTTAAATGTCCAAGCGTTTGAACACTAAATTTAATTTTTAACTATAGTATTTTTTTTTTTTTAGATATTTTTCACCATATTATTGAGGAAAGTGTTTTAAAAAAATGTCCCCCTATCTGAATTTTATATGTATGTATATATATATATTTGTGTCCACACCTGGGGAGTAACGGTCAGCGTCGGGCAAACCAGGTCCGGGCGAATCCCGGTGGGGGCAATTACCTGGTTAGGTTTTTCCCTTTCCCTAAACCCAATACGAGCAAATCTGGGAATTTCTGCGGGCCCCCGGGATTCATTTCACCGGCGTTATCCCCTTATATCATTAAGCCAAATAACCAGATGTTGATGGGTCGTAAAAAAACCCCAATATATATATATATTAAATATATATATATATATATATATATATATATATATTTTGCCCCCCCTTTTTATAATGGGGCTCCCCTTTTTAAATGGACTATTTTGGTTAGTGAAAAAATGAGAAAAAATTGAGAAAAATGACAAGTTGGAGATTTTTTTGTTTAAAGCTTGTGAAATTCTATTGTTGAGGGGGCCGTAGGAGGGGTATCATAGTATGTGTTTTTGAAATAGATGAAAAGGGGTTTTTTGATTTTTACCGGTAAGAAAGTAGAAATGACTAAAATTTCGGGGTATTGAAGTTTGGTGGTCAGGGGTTAATTCGACGGTTTGTCTAAATTCATTCAATTTCAGGTAAAAGCATTCCTTTTCTGTAGAAAATTAAAAAAGTTTTCCCTTTAAACTGAAGGAACAAACCTTTTTGAAAAGTTCTTTTTGAATTTATATTAAAATTTTAATTTTTAAAAAATAATCCAATATTTTGTTCTTTTTTCCTTCATAAGTAACTTGAAGATGATTGAAAGTTTGACCAAACGTCTGATTGGTCAAAATCATCTAAAGTGTTTGACTAGTCCCAGAAAAAATCAGTTTATTTTTCATGTTTTGGAAACCAAATCTGTAGTGAAAAAATTGGCGCTTTTTGTCTTTTCATTAGTCAAAGCAATCGTTTTAAAGGGAAAAGGACCCTGATCCCGGGGGTACTGCGACCACATTACAGAAATAATTTCTTAATGTATATCTAGGGCCCATATGAAAAAATAAAATTTTGTGCTGATATTTGGGGTGTAAGTCAAATCGATATGGCAAGCCTTATTAAATTTTTTAAAAAAGGTTGTTCTATATGGTTGTGAAACTTGGATTCTCACTTCGAGAGAGGAAGAGGGGTTTAAAGGGGGTGTTTGAGAATGGATGCTTAGGAAAAATGTGTGGCTAAGAGATGAAGTTACTCACGTATGGCTTTTAAGGAATCTTAAGGTTCATTTGGCTGCATACAGTATAAGCCCGCCATCGGTCCCTATCCTGTGCAAGATTAATTCAGTCTGTACCATCTTATCATCTCATAACCCCTTTTAATATTATCCTCCTGTCCACCCCAAAGGTCTTATTTCCCTTCGGTCTCCCATGAACACTCTGTAAGCATTTATGAATTCGTATATACGTGCTCCATGCCCTTTCTTTTCTGGATTTAATGTTCCTAATATTTATGTCAGGTGAAGAATAAAAAGTATGCAGTTTTGGGTTTTGTAACTTTCCATTCCTGTAACTTATTTCCACTTAGCCCCAAATATTATCCTAAGCACTCATTCTCAAACACTATTAACTTCCGTTCCTCTTTCAAGTGACAGTCTAAGACTCACAACCATATAGAAAACCGGTAATATTATTTTTTTAAAATTTAACTATCAGGTTTCTTGAGAGTAGACTGTATGAAAAAAGCTTTTCAAGCGAATAATAAAAGTAATTTATTTGCTTTTAATATGCTCCCGATTATCATTTATATTTGTTATTTTGCTCCAAATTATTTGATTTTTTTCGCATTTAAAAGGAAAAATTTTCCCAATTTTTTATATTGCCATTCCGTACAATATTCTGTTCACGAGATATAATCATATTTTTTTTCTTTTCGGAATTTAATTCCTATCTATCTGTTTACTTGTTTTCAAGTAAATTTCCCGGTTTTTCCCTAATAGTTTATTGAGTTTCTCCTAACATAATCACGTCATCTGCATAAACAAGGAGCTGATGTAACCGTTCAATTTCCCAAAACCCCTCTTGTTATCCTGGACTTTTCTAATGACATATTGTGGGCCCACAGTTAAAATGTAAATGTGTTAGTGCATCTCCTTGCTTTAGCCCGTTTGTGAATTGGAAAGCATTGGACAGGAACTGGGTTATACGTGTGTTTTCTTCGTTACAGCATACGGTATACGGCGCCCTATTGGTAGTTGATTTTACTAAATTCAGACCTGACCCAGAAAAGTATGTCGAAATTACAAATAACTGCCGAAAGCTCGTATTTAAAATTAGTCTTGCCATTTACCGACACCTATGACAAACTTCTTGGTGAGAATAAGTTCTCTGTTCAAGTCTAACGTACATAGGTACTATATTTTCAAAATATAGGGAGGGGCGGGTAAGTTGGCGACCCTTAAGTTTTCTTGTTTTTTACTTGCTTTTAATTTGTCCCTGAGCGGTGTATTTATTATAGTATGATAATTTGATTTATTTTTTTTCAGAAACGTATTTTTTTAATTTCTTAAGATTGAAAATTTTCATTTTTACCTCCTTTTCTTCATGTTTTCTTCGTCAACTTATCCACCCATGCGGGTAAGGTGACTTCAAATTACGGGGAAGATAACGAAATAATATTTTACTGAAGAAGAAATGAAATTTTATTGAAGCCTAATTAATTATCACAAAATGACAAATATAAGACTTTTCCTTTGATGCTCGACTATCCAAGCCTATACATTGCGGATGTGCCCACTATTGGCCTGGTGAATATTGACACTATAGTTCTGTCTTGCCAAACTCTTCACAAATGATGCACTCTCTTTCTTCTGGATAGTCGGAATCACTGCTTGAATATTCTATTTCAATTGAAGAGTTTAAAGAAGAGTCAGACATTGTTCAGTTAATTTTTTCAGATCTTCTGAGCTAAACGCTGCTTTACGTTTAGCCCACGGTGCCATCGAGATATACTGCCTGCATTTTACCATCGGACAAATGAAAGGGAGGTATAAGCAGTCATATTTAACACATCAATTAACGCTAACATTCGTTCCTCTCATCATAGGACATTTTTATAACTCTTCTATTGCCAGTAGGGTTCAATACTGACAGTGTCTTTGTGGAAACAGTCAAGACATCCCGTCATCAACATTGTGTGTCTGATGGGATCTAAATTTTATTTCGATCAAATTTCTCTATATAAATTGAAAAATTAATCTGCATTCACTTTATTAAATGCAGGCAGTCGAGCAGCCGATATATCTTTTGGTTTACCCAAAAAGAAAACCTGGATCTTTTCATGAAATCATGAATAAAATCTTTCCCCTGCCTGTTTCTTCTCCTTGTTGAATCTGTGTGTATCTTCTTCGATTCAGCATAGTCATGTACAAGTCGAGCAAAATCAGACCACCTCAGACGAAAAGCTCTTTTATCCACTTCTATAACATATTTTTATAATTCTTGTAATTGGTCATCTTTAAATGTGTTCTTATATCTGCCTGCTTTTTGCAGTAGATCCTGAAACAATATCAGAGGTTACCACAGGGAGCGTATAAGTAAAAAATAATTTATATATAATTAAAATATATAGCAGAAGCATACCCTACTTACGTCTTCTACATAATTTTTGACACAGCGACGTAAAGTAGCTTCAGGTACATTGAATTTCTTGGCGGCAGCATTAAGAGGAGCTCCATTTCTTACTTCGTGCATTGTTTTCTTCATGATTTTTGCTCCATCTTTGCCGCCCTGTCTTCCGAAAATACACTTTTCCCATATCTATACCCTGTAATTCGAATTAGATTACGGTATTACAAAATAAGAAAGGAACTAGGGATAGAACTTAAAAAAATAAAGTGGCGGGTAAGATGACGGAATCGCCATTTACCCCCTGCATAATTCGTCATCTTAACCGAAGACGCCATTTTAGTTGACATTGAATGTGTGTGAGGTTTATAAAATATTTTATATTAATCTTCATTAGGAAATCATTAAACGTATGTATTTAGAAGGAAATAAATTGAGTTAAGTTGAAAGTTCAAAGATGCCCTTGAAACTTATTTTATAACTCTGAAAACTAGTAGCGAAATGCGTTTCTACTTGCAGGCTTCTGTTCCCATCAAAAACCAGATGGTCAAACAGGTTTCCGTTCAACAACAATGCCTTTAGAGGCGTTGTAAGTCACACTACGGAATAAGTGGTACTATCTGTCAAAACTTCGGAAAAATTAAGTATTCGTCATTTAACCTCCTCGTCATCTTACCCGACTCTCCCTACTAACCTGCAAAACATACTGTACAAAATATAAGTTTGTGAAGTACATTACAAAAATTTGAAAAACGAAAAATTCTTTGCCCCCTTTTTTCAAACTTTTCCTTAAAATTTTTAAAAAACCAATTCCCAACCTCGTTGCCCTTAATATACTATATTTTAATATTATTAAAAATTTTTTTTATTTCTTTTCTGTTTCCCTTATAACCACATCTTAATCTTTGCTATCTATCACAGGGCTGGGCACCCGGGCGGTTTAACCCCAAAACAGGGAGGGCTTAATATTCACCCAAACCCCTTAATAACGCGCCCGGTTTTTGGGGAAAGAAGGGATGAAGAAAATCTTAGAAGTAAAATCCCTCTTGCTGCCCAGCTCTGAGCTATCATATTCACCTCGCCCCCGTCAGAACCATACGTAACAAACATACATAATTTTTTGGTTAATTTACGACCTTTTTAAGTGCTATGTTTATTTTTGCTTCTAGGGGGATGGGGAGATAATGGGGGAATTGGGGTCCGGGACCCAGCTTTATTGGGTTGAAAAAAATCCCCGGAAAAAAATCTCAATCGGGTTTTAAACTCGGAAGCTCGTTTTCGATCGGGGCATACCACCGTTATTTTGCACAAGTGGTGGTTTACATATTAATTTAAAAATTTTTAATAAAGAGAAAGTAGTGACGTAAATTATTTCAAGAATCGTATAATGTTCCTGCGGGTTTGAGATTGCGATCAAGTGATTATAACACCGGTTTTATTCTCTGTTTGGTTTTTGGGCTCACCTTCAACAATCGCGGTCAGGGGAAATACAAAAATTAAAAAAATGGAACAGGAAAAAGTACACTATTGTAATTTAATTATAACATTAAAACAATACAATTTTATTTCGGTTAATTTTTGTTACATTATAAATAATAATATTTAAAAGATTGTATTGTATACCAGTATGAAATGAAAGGGGGGGAAATTTGGATTGACTTACAAATTGTACATAATTTTATGAGAATGAATATATCAATACCGGTAAAAAACATACATACATACAAAATAGATACATAATACATACAAACATACATACATACATTAATATTTAAATACATACATACATACATACCATACATACATAAAACATAAAACCCTTTTACTTTTTAAAAATTACCAAATGAATAAGTTATGTCATTAATTCTGGTGAAATATATTTTAAAAAGGGGCAAAGAAGAAGAAGTAAAAATACCACTTTGCTATGTTTTGAATTTTTTTTCCAAAAAAAAATTTTGCTTTTAAAATTGCAAGAGTTAGGGGTTCCCAACCAACATTTCAACAACCAAAGTCCACAAAAAACTCTGTTGCCAAAACCCAAATCCCTTCCCCTGTCATGTTGAAATTCTTTGTTATGTAGGTGAAATTTTTTTAACTTCGTTAGAAAAATACTGATAATACCCCTAATTTTTTGTTTTAAATTTTGTGTTGAAAAACTAAAATGAACAATGCTCTTTTTCACTATAAACAGTATATTTAAAATTGATAATAAACTCAAAGAACAGGGCCGGGCATGAGGGGGGTCGTCTAGTGGGCCCCAGAGCTGCTCTCGCTCCGGGCACTTCAATTCCAAGCCAGAGCAAAAACGTTTTCCTCAGTGGCGGACTCGCTTTTATATTTACCTTCCCCTTTAAATTAAAAGGGGCCACGGTTTTTCCTAGCCCATTAAAGTCCTTCAGTATATAATGGGGTTTAAAAAGGATATTACATCAATCCATTGTACATTGCAAATTTATAACACTCTTATTAATTCAATGAAATAAACCCTCTATCACCCAAATCATTGGCTTATTTACATCCCTTCCCGCACAAACTGCAACCTCATCCCCCCGGTTCTACGGGGGCCAAAATTTTGGCTGCCATTTCCCCCCTACTTGCGGGACAAGTTCATCTTAATATAATTAAACACCCTTAAATAATTCACCCTTCATTGAATTTTTTTTAAATTTCCCCTTTGCAATTTCATTTCAAATTTTGAGCCAATTCTCGGGGGATTCACTAAGTGCATTATTGTCATCCTGTTAATATATAATATAATATAATATAATAAATATAATATAATATAATATAATATAATATAATATACTAATATAATATAATATAATATAACATAATATAATATAATATAAAAATAAATAAATATAATATAATATAATGTATCGATATATGATATGATATCGCCCTTTAAATCCAAAAACGGGAAACTTGTTTTTCCCATTTTTTGTGACATCCCCTATTTACTTATTTTTGCACTAAGGAATATGTCTTTTTTTTTCTTTTACCTTTTTTTATTTGGAAAATAGATGTCGCGGTATCTTCTTTCAGTTCCTAGTCTGGATTACATTTTTTGCTTTTTCATTTCTAAAAAGGGGTAACTAAAACAACCCCAAGTTTAAAAGGTTCCTGGTTCCGCATTCAGGCGACTTGGATATATATATGATGTGATATGATATATAGATATGTTAAATATGATATGATATGATATGATATGATATGATATGATATATTAAAATATAAAAAATATTTTTAATATAATTGATATTTTAATTTTAATTTTATAATTTTAATTTTATATTATTTTATATTATATTATATTATAAAAAAAAGATCGAAAAAAAATATAAATTGATAAATGAGGGATAGACAGGGATATGATATGATATGAATGATATGATATGAAAAGAATGATATGATATGATATGATATGATATATAAAAAATAAAATAATGTTGATGCATTGCGATGCGATATATGATATGATTTTGATGTGATGTATGTGATGTGATGTGATGTGATGTGTGTGATGTGATGTGATGTGATGTGATTTGATGTGATAAAATATGATAAAATTTGAAATGAAATTGTGAATCTAGGGGCCCCTGGTTTTTCCGAGGCGAAGCTGTTAACTTCTTTTATCAGAAAGAAATTTATCAGCACTTAACGGTGCCCTCTCGCTCTACGGCTTTCCCCCCAAAAAATTTAAAAATATTGCCATTCAACAAAGGGGAACGCTAAAATTTATGGGACTTTTCGGATCTAAATCGTTGGAATAAATTTTTTTTTCGTGAAGGGGCTGTAGAAAAATTTTGCACCCTTTCCCTTTTTGTTGTTTTAATTTCTCGTAATATGGTTCTTTTAAAAAACATATTCAGGTATCACACCCTTGAGAAATCATGAAAATGATTTTTGATAGTTTATGTTTTATGATATGATATGATGTTGATATGATATATATGATATTGATATGATATGATATGATATGATATGTTTGGATATATGACAGGGTAAACATGCCCGGACATGATATGACATGACATGACATGTTTTTGTGACATAAATATATGACCATAAATTTTTTTCCCAACTTAAAAAAATGATATGATATGATATGATATAAACATGATATGATATGACATGAATATGATATGATAGTATGATATTTATGATATGATATGATTTTGATATGATATGATATGATATGATATGATTTTTTTTATAAAATATGATATATTGATATGATATGATATGATAGGGCCCAAACAAATTAATTACAACGAAAATGTTTCTCGGGTACATTATATTATAAGTATGTATTCGATAATTTTTTCCCCATTATAAGTTATTTTTTTTTAATTTTTGGTTAATTTTGATTTTAATTTATACAAAATATGATGATATTTTCATAGAAAAATTTATATTAAGTTTGATATAAATATGATATAGGCTATGATATTTTCCATGAATTTGATATACTATACTATGATATATATATTATTAACAAAATTTTAAAAAATTATAAAATTACTAAATGTATAAAAACCCTAAATGAAAATGCAAATATCAAATAATCTCAAATTAATGTACCTCAAAAACTTTTTCTTTAAGTTGCATTAATTTATATCGTTCATTACCAACATATTTGTCATATTCAGTATCATGTTGTAAAGAACTAATGTCGTTGGATATTGAACCTCTTAATCAGTTGGAGTGTTTTATGCCAAATTAAACACTCTGCTAATCCACTGCTCTCTGCAAAAGAACTCCTCCTCCCGCGAAGTACATTAAACTTGTTGGGAGTAGCCAGTTCTTTTAGTGTATGAGCCATAAGCTCCGTCTTCAAAGAGTTCATCTTCATACTGCAGAGTCACCACTGCGCACTACCGACACTGAATGGCGGCGTATGCATACGTCACATCGGTCGCGAGACCAGCTCTTTAAAGCACACAGCGCTCATTTCTTAGAATCGCATGTGCCCAGCCCTGCTCTAGAACATAATTTTAATTCAATATTACAGCACATGGACAATAAGACCTGCTTTACTTGAAACTGAATTGAAAACATTAAAATATATTTCTACACTTTCATTTCGATTGAATACTCTACATCGTAAACTATAACTATACTTATTTCAAGTTATTAAAAAATTTAAAACTTTTAAATGAAAAAGTAAAGCACGATAGGCTTATTTTACGTTAAAGTAACGAATAGTCTTGCATCCCTGATGCAAAATATCTCAAATAATAAATTTATTATGAAACATATATATATACTGCTTATTCATGATGTGTTAGTGGCTCACGAGGTTATCTTTATTAAGATAACTAACGAAAGTAGAGATTACACATTTAAACTAACATTTCAATGTCATAAATTTTACCTATATTTGTAGTCAAAAATTTTGTTTGGTCACAGTTTATTATATATATATATATATGTGTGTGTGTTATATATATATATACATACACATATTTACAATTAAACTAACCTTAAATGTAATGGAAAGATGATATGTTCATACGTACCGCCATCACAATTAAAATGGCAAAAGAATGAAGACAAAGGGACGATTCACTTGGCCATTTGTTGTCTAAGATATATTAAGACGTACCTGAAAAATGAAATTATTGGAAGTGTAGTATAGGAAAAACTCTCGATGATTTATTAGAAATATCTGGGCCTGTGAAATGAGTTCTTACGATCAATTGAAATCATCATCATATTTTATAAGAGCGCAGAAAGAAGTTGCACTGCTTTGTCTGCAGAAAAATGAATTTTCATGGAACCGCATCCTATTTATCTAGAAATGATAGCTAATGTTCTTTACAGTTCTCCCATTTATAAACAGGGCAGATTCTGTTTGCATTTATTTAAGTTATGCGTTATACTTTTACTTCCCGTAAAGAAAAATCCTGTTTTTAATCAGAATTTATTCAGTACCTATCTCTCTAATAACCAGTAATTCTTCAGATTACAATTTTTTTTTTTGCTGTAGAAATGTACCTTCGATAGATAGTAAAAGATTTTTATAATATCTTACTAGTTCCATGTATCATATAAACAATGTCTCTAATATTTCCTGTTTGAATTGCATTCCAAGAGATAATCTTTAGGTATAACGTATTTTTTCTCAATGACACGTTAAAAATAATAGTATCGACTTTATTCATGTATGAGTGATTTGCGTTATTATTTACAAATATCTACATAGTATGTTAAATTTGAAACATATTTCTATGAACATTTTAATAAGTTACATTACAATTATTCTTGGTAATGAGTGGCGTAGAGTGTTTAGTTAAGAATATGGCCTCAGCATTTATATCTTGAGAGACCAATTTTAAGTATAACCCAATAGCTCAAGCACTGATGCTACTTTCACTCTAAAACAATTAATACAGAAAAAAGTAAATATAACCACAACTGTTTGCTTTATATTTCGATGAAACTTTCAGTAAACAGGAAGAGACCTTTACAAATCCTGAACAGGAAAAATTAAAAAATAAATTATGAAAAGTAATTGAAGAGTGTTAACCCAAAGCCCGCATAGTCCATTTCGCCATTTTTATTATTGATACATATACAGAGCTGAAGTGAAATAATCCTGTATTTTGAAAGGGACGATAAGGAATACTGAAAGAATATAAAATCTTTATTACGTTTGAGATCAAATGCACGCTAATTTGACATTTAAGTTGAAAGTTTCAGAAGTCTGGCAACATCGCTACTAACACTGCTCTTTCTTCTCATAATACAGATGTAAATGGTGAGCGAGATTCAGGTCTGAGGCAGACCTACCTGCCACCTCCCTCTCTGACTACGACGTTGTGAGCTGTCGCATCATTCAGTAGCTTGCTATTAGTGGTATTTTAATTAAATTTACACGAAAAACTTTCATGGTATTCAAATGCGTGACAGGGATAAATGATTATTTTAGATTTTCTATCGATATGAATGAAAATCACGATCTCATACAAAAAAATTATCAAATTAAATGTTGTTACTCATTGGAAAACTTTTTCTGAAAAAATTTAGCTACTACCAATATGATATCTTAGTTTTAAAGTCAATATAAATGGAGTCAATTTGACCCTGAGTTTCAAACCCAACAGACATAACAAGATTAAGGTTTGATACTAAGTTTGTAGTTGTTCATTTATCTTTAGTAAAACCATATTTCAGCAGAATTAAATTTTATTCTTGACATAAAATGGAAGAAGTTTGTGTATTATTTTTTCAAATTTTTAGAAATTGTTTATTATTGAAATAAGTCTGTAATTGAAAACAAAATTTTTTTCACCATTCTTAAAGATAGGAATAATATATATTTCTTTTCGAAGGAAAGGATATGTACCAGTTAATCAACTGAAATTAGCTATAAATGTTAAAACGGGTGTTAGAATATTAGAATATGTCTTAATTACAAAATTAGGAATGCCATCAGTGCTCTTGCATTTATTGTGTTTAAGCTTTTCATAGCAAATGAACCGTCATCAACTGTAATTTTTAGGTAATGGTAAGAAATCTGTAGAATTAGAATCAAACAAACAGAAATTACATTTTTAGTAGGTTATTTACTACGTTCTATCAACATCTTAGGTTATTTAGCGTCACATGAGATGAAGGTAATAATGCCGGGTGAAATGAGTCGGGGTCAGCACCGAAAGTTACCTAGCATTTGCTCATATTGGGTTGAGTGAAAACACCGGAAGTAAACTCAACCAGGTAATTTCCCCGACCGCAAATCGAACCCGGGCTACCTTGTTTTTGCGGTCAGACGCGCTAACCGTTATTCTACAGGTATGGAACAGAAATTACATTTTTAGGTTGTTTTTGAACCGATTTAAATTGATTAGCAAGTGCATTAGGATTTTCTTTCCGATCAGTGTTGTGAACCCAATTTATTAATAATTCAGCGGGTTTATTACTGGATTTTCGAAAAGATTCTACGTATATCATGAATACTAATAATATTGATAATAACAGTAATAATAATAATGATAATAAAAATAATAATAATACGAGTAATAATAATAATAATAATAATAATAATAATAATAATAATAATAATAATAATAATCTAAGAAAGCTATGAAAAGTAAACCTACTCCATACCTCAGAACTGAATTACTTCGAAGAATATTGCCGTGTTCATGACTAGTCAGTCTCCTCAATGTCTTTACATACTGCAGTAGAAAGATTAGCCAATGGTGTTGAGAAACTATCTCTGTGTTCTGAATTTTGTAAGCAATAGATTAAAGTAAATCGTTAAACAACATTGATGACTATAAGTCACTCTGATTACAAACTTAGTTAAGTAATACATTCTTCTTACCTCATTAACATTTATGTTATGAGTCAGTTTTATCTCTGAGTTTTTGCAATGCTGTAAGTGCATCACAATCTTGGAGTGCAGAATGTTTCTTAAAATTAAGCCATATTTTTGCATTAGTAATGATATAGTTAATGATTAATTAACTTCTTCTTTCTGTTCAGTATATTTAAGAGTATTTTTGTGGGTGAAACGAATTAGTTATTCTAGGCTGTTATACTCAAAATTCTCTGGACATCATCCATTTTATGTTTATTGTACTTTCTCCATATGGACTAATGATACCTTTTATTTCTGAATTCCCAATTCTGGCATTCAAATCTACTAGAATTATGACATAGTCATTTTTTCCCAGTTTGTTCACTGCTTCTTTTAGTGGTTTGTAAAAGTTTCGGTTTCATTTAATTTCCCATCTGATTGGATTCATTTCTGGATTCATAGATAATGAATTTTGGAATGTATTAGCCTAATTTATACTGGCCTTTTGTTTTAAACTTGCTCTTGACCTTAGTCATCTTCATTATATTCTTACCATGGAGCCATTTTTTTAATAATTACATTTATTACTTCTACATTTCTAATTTTTATTCGGTTATTAACGATGCTTTTCAACAACGGGGTTATTTAGCATAGATGAAATTGGTGATAGAAAGATAGTATTTGGAAGATGATGTTGATGATTAATCATAGAAACTTAAATTTCTCCTTATGGTTGGGAAATCCTCGCAGAAACCCAATCAGGTAACAAGTCCGAGCGGGGAATTAAACCTATGTCCGAACACAACTATGGATTAACAGGCAAACGCGCTAAACCTTGAGTTACGTCGGTGGTCATTTCTAAATGCTTGGCAATATTTTATAATTCATTCATTCATTAATAGATTTCTGCCCAATGGCAGGTCTTCCCAAACAAACTCAGGATTCTCAATATTTCCCTATTTGCTCCCTTCCTCTTTGTATCCGCATATGATTCATATATCTTAATGGATTCACGGACGTATTTACCCTGAAGCTATTCAACCGAATTGGCATTTCCTTGAACCCAATTTCCCGAATTAACTTCCCCCGAAATTCTTTTATTAGAGATAATATATTCCAGAAAATTAATAATCCCGAAAATTTTTATACCATAATGATTATGAAGAAAATAAAAATTCGAAAGATGTTTGCCTGCGAGAATTTGAAAACGGTATTTATATTGCTGGTGCGGTGATTATTTTCCAATCCGTGTAATGCTGGCTCCAGAAGATCATAGGAAAACGTGGAAGTTTGGCAGGTCTTTTGCCTCTTACCCTCTGATCTGTATCATAATTGAGATCGAAGATATCTAAAGTGGTTAACACGTAATCTGGTTCTATCTCCCGAATCTCTAATCATTCCTAAATTGCTCGCAATGAACAAATGCGTTTTACTTGTCTGTCCTCGCTTATCTATGTATGTATCCAGCAGGCACAAGTCTGTGCACGTTTTGGTTTAAAGAGAAAAAAGCAACAGGATGTTCCGGCTATAACAAAACCTTTCTGTCATTGTGTATGATAGCTATTTCAAAGTCACAACATAACTATTTCCAAATACAATACAGCGATCCTCATTCTTCTCATGGCGTTTAAATTTGGTACAAAAATTTATACAAAGCTTTACATTTTCTTGGGAAAAATGGGTGCACAGTGGTAAGTCACAAAATCGACCTCCATCTTTGGATTTCTTTCTTCGCGATAACTTACTGTGGGAACAAAATGGGACAAACCTTGGTTGTGCTATGGAGATATCAAGTGTGATTATTCATTAGCAATTCTAAATATTGACACATGGGAAAACAAGTCACACGACAATCGGCTCCACATTTTCGCTGGAGTAATCATACAAGAAAATGTTTCCCTTGAGAAATCATTAAGTAACACTTGGAAACTTCTTCTACATCGAATAATTATTGAGAATTCGCTGGTTGGTCTCTCCTTTTCAGTCTTCTCAATGTCTTCCTCAAACTCTTACCTTCTGATAACAGTACGAACACACCTGACAAAGCCTTAGTAATTTAAATATTTAACACGTTTTCTGGAGGTGAGTTGCGATACGTTTCTGCCTACTTTTCACTATTTGACCCTCCGTAGCTTAACAGAATGAATTGTTAGTTCGTGGTGCTTTCCGGGTTTTGTACCCTTCAGAATTTATAATTCGAGAAAATTTTCAGTATTAATTTTAGCGTGCTTGAATTCGGGGATTGGCTTTTCGGGTATTTATACATTGGGGATATTTGATTCGGGTGATTGGATTCGGGTGAATGGGCGGGAATGATCTTAATGTCGTCTATCACTTTGTATCTCCTTCTCCCCGAACTCTTTTTCCGTTTACCATTCCTTCTGGTGTATCTATCCTTCAATAGGCAATGTCTTCTCGATCAGTTACCCAACCAATTCCTTTTCCTCTTGCAGATCAATATAATATAATGTTAGGGAAGGGCGTATGGCCCTAATTCTCAGTTAACTAAAATTATTATTATTATTATTATTATTATTATTATTATTAACAACATTCTCACTTCTTCTATGTTGAGAATAACATTGAATATTTGTGTTGATAGGCTATATGAATCTTACATATTATGGTAATATATCATAAATATAGGCTAATTATTGCGACTTGTAGTAGTGTACTTAAATATTTCTTAAAACATATTAAATAGATTATTATAATAATAAAACTACTAAAATTTGAGTACGTTTGGGGTATCATACTACAGACGACAACCCCTTTATTTCCAGGAAAGAGATTGTACATTATTCTGTTGCATTTAATAAAAAGGAGATATTATTAATAGTTTATCCGATATTTTTCAATCTGAAGTCGGTAGGAAATAATTTGTGGAAAATGAAGAGTCAGTATGGAGGAGATAGGAGAGAAAAGGCGAGTATGAAGAAAAGTTGTAGAAAACAAGGCTTTTGAGTTGTTAATAAATATTCATTTCTTGTTTGGAGTATGCATGCTGAATATTCTAGATTATGTCACGTTTTGTGATAACATTCACGATCATTATATTTGTGAAATCCTGTTCCTTTTTTCTGTAAAACTTGTACCTAATTTTATGTGAGTTTCGCGTGTAGTTTGATAGCAATCCTAAATTTTTGCAATGAGTATGTACGTAATAATTGCAAAAAATAATCAGTCTCATATTAATTTCAAATCTTTTAAGGAATTTCTTTTACTCAGCTATAATTGAGGCACTCAAGAAGCAAAGTGATACAAGTGAAATTAAAAAAATTAGATAAGTGTATATTCTAAATCTTTAACGTCACTTCTGCTCAGAGAAAAGTAATATAAATTACTTCCAGTCATTGCTGCTCCATATTGGCCTTACTCTAGTATTACAATGCATACAGAGTTTTGACTGAGAGGGCAAACTAATATAAGTGCGTTGTTTGCATAGTGTTTGTTGCGTTTCTTCTGTTTATGACTAATTCATTTGGCACACTGGAGAGAGGTAACATATTACATATTCAAAACATCTTCGTGGAAGGCCTCCACACATTGAGCTGGACCAACTATACAATAAGGATAACTGTTGCTAAGTGGAGCAACTTGCATTAGCTAAAAAATTCATCCCACCCCATACACTACTCTTTGTTGATGACCTGAAGCATGAAGGATGGTCCTATAATAATCCCAGGCCATGTAAGAGTGCGTGGAAGAGAAAGTTCAAGGAATACTCGCGGTAGGAGTCCTACAGATGCACTTCATGACAGAAACATAGATGTTGCAGCAGAGATATGCGACTTCTTCAGATGAGGCTAGTGACGTAATGAACAGCGACTAAAGCAATACATTTAAAATTAAACATTTTCTTAACCCTCTTCTTTCCGGAGAACTAAAAACCACATTAACTGTTGCCCTAGAAATTGAATGTAATATTCAACCTATCAAACACTATGTATTAAAAGCATCTAAAAATACATCTGAAATTGCAAGCCCCATCAGATCTCAGATGTTATTCAAACTGTGAGATAATATTGTGTGTATTTCTACAAAATAAACAAGAAGAAATACCAGTCTATATCACAGACACACTAATTGTTAAAACTTCAATTGTGAAATTCCTCCATGGAAATGGGTAATTCCAGAACATAGCATACAAATTCAGGAAATCATTCAAAATTATCCTCCATACATTCTTAAAGTTAGATGCCATGGAACTCTGCTCTGCATAAATGATCATCTTCAAATTTATACAGATGGATCTCTAAACCCTGATGATGGGATATCAGGAGCAGGGTATTATATTCCAAAATATCTAGAAGTTACTTCATACCATGTTCATCATCCTCTGTTTTGACACTGAATTGCTAGCTACTGATGCTGCTCTTCAGTGTGTTACTAAATTTCTGAAAAGTGTATATGCATACTTACCGACTACAAAGGAAGCTATATTTAATATAGTTAAATATGTACCAAACCTATACACTCATATAGGAATTATTCCAATTCAGAAACAACTAATTAAGCTAAAAAAACTCCAAAAGATATAGCATTTCAATGGATACCTAGTCATTGTGGTACACCTGGAAACGAGAAAGTCAATAACGTTTGCGAAATAGGCAACATATTTGCTACCAAGACCTCTTCAAGTGATATCTCTATCCATTGCCTTTGCTTCAGTGAAGTCTCATTTTATAAACTTATGGATCAACAATTGGTCCTCTTCTGAAAAAGGAAAAATTTTACAGTCTGTTCAAAAGAAACCAAATGACCTGGAAATGTACAAAAAATTGCCCAGACATGTTCAAACATTTTTAACAAGAGCCAGAACAGGTCATTGTCACAAAATTGTACCTACACCGATTTCACCTTTCTGATACTCCTACTTGTATGTGGTATAATAATCACGATGAAGATCTGGAACACATTCTTCTATATTGTTCATCCATAAGCCACAAAAGAAGTAAATTAAAATCATCAATACCAATTGCAGAAAGACACAGCTCTGCACTATATTACTACTCTGGCTACTAGCAACAGATATCTATAATGAACAACGTTCAAAAACACCTCTCACTTCTCATGAAAAACGAAAAATGAATAGACTATAGTGGATTTTATGTTGTCATCAAACAGCTGGATACGTTAAGAAGATTGACTAAGTGATTCTTTCAGTTACACAGACATTTTGTGTTATAATATGATAATCAGAAAGCTCAAATGCTGTTAAGACAGGTATGTTTGAATGTTGTAAGCAATGTCCTTGTTCTTGTTTTAAATGATATACAAATACTGAAAATTATTGGGCTTATATTACTTCTCCACAAAAATATTTTCGTGGCAAATAATACAAGTGACTTTAGGACCCCTATTTCACCTGAAATGGTTTTAGAATAGATAATTTTTATTTAGAAGTTAATAAATATAAGTACCAACATACACAACTGTAAATTTACAGCAACATAGTTCTGTAAAAGATTTTTTTAATTTCCTTTTCAACTTCAGAGTCATTTATCTCAAAACTTACTAAATGTCACTTGTATCACTTTGCTTCTGAGTGCCTCAATTATCATTTGAAGTACTCATGTGATTTTTTTAAAATCTACAGAATTTGGACCATACTAAAAATTAAGGTTATTAATATTGGAATGCTAAACGCCCCTGTACAAATTCTAGCTTTGGTGGAAATGGTGACGGGAAGATAACATTGGAATAATGAGCCCAAAATTCTTCCTAAGGATTACCTAACTTTAGACCTGCAGTTCCGAAAAAAAATATGTATCCTACAAGCGAAACTCAGCTCGAACTTCTTACGGCGCAGTAGGCGAGAGGCATTCTCGGAAATGGAGCATACATCATCTGCGAGACAATCACGCCCGCTGGTTTCTGCGCACTGAGATTTCCTTGTCGAGGTGCCTATAGTAGAAAGGTCGACAGGTACATTATTTTACTTCACTGCATATCCTTACGTAGAACTACGTATTGATCCGAGCACCTGTCAGGTGCATAGCAAGTGGCATACAGGAGAACGAGGGCTAAACAAGGAGAATAAGGGAAGTCAAAGATTATAAGAGTAAGGCAATGACAACAAGGGAAATACAAGTGAAATATGGAAATAGTAGGAGCCTAAGAAGGAGGCAATGAAAACAAGAGCAACATAAGGACAAAAAGAAGAATAAAAAGAGTAAAAGAAGACGAGAACAAGAAAATGGCAAGGATAACAAGTTGAAAACAAGAACAGCTTAGGAAAACAATAACAAGTGTAATACAAAGATAACAAGAGAAATACGAGGGAACAAAGGGGAATGCAAGGAGAAAAGGAGAAATACAAGAAAAGAAAAGGACACAAAAAGATAAAGAAGAGGACATAAGGAAAAAGACCAGGTTTAGAAGAATAGGTAGAAGAATGTAGTGAAAGAAGAGGAACAAAAGAACAAGGGTAGGTAATAAGACCAAGAAAAATACAAGGAGAAGAAAGAGAATACAAGAAGAGGGGTGAAGGGAAAAAACAATGGGAATAAAATGAGAACAACGGAATAGAACGACAAAAAGGAAATATAAGGACCAAGAGGAGAAAAGGAAAAGGGGAGACAAGGCGAAGAAGAGAATGCTGGGATATTGAAGCTGATCCAAGTACTAGAACAAGGGAATGCAAGGCAATAATGGGTAATAAAAGGAGAAAAGGGAATACGAGGAAATCATGGGTACTGAAGGAGAAATATTGGAATACCGACAAGGAGAACGAGGGAAATACAACAACTACAAGAGGAATGGAAAAAGAACAAGGAAAACAGAGTAAAAGAAGTGAATACGAGCATAATATTATTATGAGGAGAACAAGTAGACAAATAGGAAAACATGAGAGGGAGTTATATTTAAGTGGCGGCAAATTACTAAGTCACTTTCCATACCTAGTTAGGAGAAAAACGTAAGACTTAGTTCACGTAAGAACCAGCCAGGTAACCAGCCCAAATATAATTGTTTCCCGGACACGAATCCCGTTCTGTACAAGCTATGCTCCACCTGTGACTGATTAAAGAACTACCTATTCGTTAAATACCGAATAGAAGAGCATGAAATAGTAATACTGAAGGAAATAAATTAAAATATATTGCGATAATTTTCAATAAAAATACAACAATGATATTCCATGTCCCTGAATTCTTGTGAGCTGACATATTTGTGAAGAGGCGATGTATAGGGTGATAGAAGAATGTCATATGAATGTATATAATTATTTATTTATTACGAGCTCTTAGCTTTGACATTAGTTTGCGTTTAGCCGGTACATTGGCAGCTATAACCATAGCATATTCCACTCTCATACCATTTACTCCTGCATTTATCCCTGCACGCTGGTTGAGTGCACTCACCTGTAACAGAGATAATCATCAAATAATTCTATATAGATTAGAACACTTGGTTTGATCAGCTTTCAGATTTAGCCACTACGTTCAAAGTTAGTTTTTAACTCAGACATGTCGCTATTTAAAATTATCTCTCGGTGTCTGGAAGCTGTTATGATGTTCTATCTGAAGAAATCCTTTGTAAAAGTGTTTGCTAAATAATTTTAAAGAAAAATATTATGTCGCTAGAATTATTTTTTCGATATTTCTAACTAAATGCAAACCTTGAACGTCTCTGGTAACGTAAAAATGTGATTCTTGGTATGTCGACATTTTATTCATTTGTGAAGATATATTTACGTAAACTGTAGGACGAACATTACATTATACAGAATGAACCGTAAGTGATATCAAAAACTTGTTGGGTGATTTTTTTAGTAAAGAGCAATAAAAAAGTGGAAACCATCTTACTATATTTTGAATAGTTTTCCAGAAGAAAGCGTATTTTGAAATACATTATTAGCAGTTTTCCAAGTAATATTTAATTTGGCTTAACAAATTTTGAATTAACAGCTGGTTTATTTTAACGTTTTTGTTAAGATGTTTTCCATTTTCAACTTAAGTTTGTTTCAAATAACCAACACTTAACTTTAACTGTCGTTAATACTATTCTAACTACTCAACAGCAGTTGGTAATGATTTTTGCATATATAAGACAACTTCTTATTGGCTGATATTATTATTTAAATTCTGTACTGTAGAGTAAGTCATGAAACATTTGTAAAATCATAACCTATTACAGTAGCCATGATTCATACAGTACAGAGAGTTCATAATTGAAAGTTGCATTGACTGCTGTTAAATAATAATAATTATTATTATAAGTATGGTTATATTTTATAATGCTAAATATGAATTTCTGTTTAGAAAAATCTCAGAATTATGACCACCAGGTGACAATAATTACACGAATGTGTGTGTAGTCAACTGTACACAAAACCCGAGGAGAATTTCGTATCATATAAAATTCTCTAATTCAGGTCCATGTATAAATTATATATGTAATTTCGTCCTCATAAAGCAATTGCTGCTGAAACATTTTACTATTTACTCACTGCGTTTTTGAAGTACTATTGACATCGGCTATAGTTGAAGAGCCAGTAACATAGAATCTAGAGTTAATAGTAGCTGGTGAATGGAACAAGGGGCCTATTTCTGTTTGTAGGATATTCAAATCTGACTTAAATTTCTTGCCACGTTGAGATCGCACATTTTTCTCAATTTTAAATGGATAATATATCAGCATCGAAATAAGCGTCACTATGATAATCAGTTGACTTATAAAGATTATCTTCCCTATATTAATATTCCAAAATATATTTTAAATTATATATTACCAGTCTTATGGCCGGTTTCACAAAGCTCCATTAAAATTTTAATGGTTCATTAATTTATTTACTGGTTCATTAAATCATTTTTATATCTCACAAAGCATCTTTAGCCTAACGAACCAGTAAAACTATCATTAAATTTAGTGATAGAAATGTCTGTCTTTTAATTTTTAATTATTCATTATTTTCAATAGGGTAAACTGGAGTCTGTTGGACAGTCGGGCATGTTGAACACTCCGTACTTTAACGTGTTACCACGCCACTTGTGGAACCACATTCAGCTAGAAGTCAATGACGGAAGTAGCCACGAGGGGTCTACTTCCGTCATTGGTTTCTAGCAGAATGTGGTGCCCACAAGTGGCGTGGTAACACGTTAAAGTACGGAGTGTCCAACATGCCCGACTGTCCAACAGACCCTAGTTTACCCTATAAAATGGCGGAACGTTTCGACGCAGAATTGTTATATCTGGAACTGCTCGAAAATTAAGAGTCAAATGGAGATAATGTTAACCATTTAAAAACCGATCATTTTGAAAATTTGAATGACACAAAAATTCACAAAGATACCTCGTCACGAAGATCGTGGTACCGGTACTAAAAATTTTAGAAGAAACTGATCATAGGTTAGAATATCATAAAAACGGCTGAGACAAAGCTGAAACTAGTCAACTTGGTAACATACAACTGAGTTTTATTTTAAGACATGAAAGTGATTATTATAATTACATACCGGTACCTAAGAAATGTTAGTAAATTAACATAATGTGCATTCAAATGTAACATAACTTAATTGGAATATTAAGTTTAATTTATTAGAATTATAATATAGCTAGCGATAAGATATGTTTGCACTGGCTTTAAAACAGACACGAAGAGCTGGATTCTTGGAATTTATAATCGTTTTCTTTCCGATGGAAATTTAATTTTCCAGCAGGATAATCACCCCGCGCACAACGCCATAAACTTTCAAAGACGGTTCACGGAAAAGCATGAAAAGAGGAGGATTGAAAAAATACCGAGACATCCCACCTCAAAATCCAGATCAGTTCTGGGATCAAGTTCTGGCTACCTGAAAGAAGATTTCACTAAGGACCATAACTATTTCCGCGATCTGGTGGACTCAATGCCCTGAAAATGCCAGGCAGTGATAGACGCCGGTGACATGTGGACAATGTATTAATCCACATGTGTATTTATTTTATTTTCTTTTATTTGTTTGTTTATCTTTCTTTTATTTCGGGAAGAAAATTGATCTCCCAAGAGTTTTTAAATTCTCCTAGTGGAGCTAGAGTTACGAAATAATTCGTTCCACTACACAAAATTAAAAAAAAAAGAAATGTAACATGTATAAAAATTAGTTACGTTAATAAAAAAAAGTTATCGCCGAGAATCGGAAGACGGGCCGCAGGAATGGCAAGCCAACTCGCTGCTGACTGCTCTATCGGAAAGCCATGATATAACCAGCGCGACGAGGCACATACAGCTACTCGGCTTAAGTCTACGGAGACAGTACACATATAAACGTACTCGTGTAAATATTTTAATGTTCACTACTAGTTAATGTTTCATTTGGACTCATTTACTGAAGCTTGGTGAAACCGGCCCTTACTCTAAACATTCCTCAAAGAGAAACATAACATATTATTTTCACAACTTTTGTCTGAACAGCTGTGGTGTTATCCGCCATGTTTAAATGTTTGTTAAATGAGTTAACGGCCTGAAATCCTAAATTTAAAGTTAACAAACGGTTAAGAATCTGTTAAGCCAAACTGGTGTTGAACAAATGAAAAAACTGTATTTAACAAACTGTTGAAGTTTTAACAGTCGTTAAGTGTTCTAACAATACCTGGACAAACCGGCCAATAAACTATGAAATGGTGCAATGCTCTAACCAGTAGCAAGTGCACATCACGTCGTGCTCCTTTGAACAGTCACCTTCCTTCAACGGAATTGTTCTGAATAGGATAATGGATGCTCATTGCCATTTAAAGTGACGGACATAATTGATGAGCTGGCAAAAATGTTTCAATTTCAGCAGCGCGGTTGATAGGTAACCTTATTGATGGTTGTGCTTCAAATTCAACACTCCAACTTCGTTGAACCTCCACTTTTCTCCAATTTTCAATAACATTTCAGTATCCACTTACGTTCATCGAACGATAATTGCACCGCCATGTTTTTTTATAAACAAATAAACATATTTCCACTGCCTTCTGAATCATAAACCGCAAAAATCATATTTCTATATCATTTCTTTGCTGTGAAATATTATTTCAAAGAATGTATACTTCAATTTTGGACGCTCTGTGGATATACATATCAGCCAGATCCTAAATTAGACGATTTTGAATATTATTTTAATGCTTTGTTCTTTATGTTAATATTGAGTGTATTAATAAATTCTTCGATTATGAGTTGAATATATCACTAAGAAATATTTTTGCTATTTTTTTTGCAATGAATTGTATTCATAAAATATAATTATCTTTACATAAAGAGTTATTAATAAAAACAACTTCAAATGATAAAACAGAGCTAATGGCAGGTTTTTTCTTCAATATCAAATAGACGTGAATTCAAGATTTCAAGATTATATCCCAAAATTGTATAAGTTATGAGGAAAATGGATTTGGAAAATATATGTTACAGAAAATGAGAGACAATCTACCAAGGTTAGAAGCTCTTACCGTTTTAAAACGGCCTAGTCAGTTGACTCAGTCTCACGTTTTAAGTCTTAACTCGGATAGTATTGCAGTTATTTAGACATTTTTCTACCATATTATTGAGGAAAGTGTATTAAAAAAATGTGCTTCTCTATCTGTATTATGTATATGTCACCCCTTTATGCAAGGGCTCTGCTTTGTAAATTGACTACTTTGGTTAGTGTCAAAATGACAAGAAAATACGAGGCAAATGACAAGTAGAAGAGATTTTTGTTTAAAGCTTGTGAAATGTCTATTGTTGAGAAGTTTACAAATTAAGATGGCGTATCATAGTATGTGTTTCTTCACGAAATAGATGAAAGGAGATTATTTCTGGTGCACTTTTACCAGAAATAAGAAAATATGAAATAACTAAAAAGGCGGGATTTTGAACTATTTTTGTAGTGAAGTATTAATTCGATCAGTGTTTCGTTTAAATTCACCTCAATTACTGGTAAATGCTGTTCCATTTCTACAGAAATTAAAAAGAATTTCGAATTAAATTAATATTTTCCTTTCAAACTAGAAGAAACAAACCTTTGTATATGCAGTTCTTTTAGGACTCTATATTAAAATTTTCATTTGAAACATTTAACCGCAATATTTTGCTCTTCTTTCCTTCAAAAGTAACTTTGAAGATGATTGAAAGTTTGACCAAACGTCTCGATTGGGCAAAATCATCTAAAGTGTTCAGACTAGTCCCAGTAAAACTCAGTTTACTTATCTGTATGTTTAGGAAACGCGATAATCTGATATTGGAAAGTTGGCGCTTTTTTCTTTTAATTAGTAAAAACAATCGTTTTAAGGAATAGGACCCAATGTCATCCGGTGATACTCCGACTACATATACAGAAATAATTTCTTAATCGAATATGCTAGGCCTATAAGAACTGCGTAAAATATCAAGCGTACTGGTATTTGGGCACATAAATCGGAGAATTCGATATGGTAATGCCTGTCATTATGGTTACATTACCGATTGTTCTATATGGTTGTGAAACTTGGGTTCTCACTTCAGAGAGGAAGAGAGTTAAGGGTGTTTGAGAATGAGATGCTTAGGAAAAATGAGAGATGAAGTTACAGGAGAATGGAGAAAGTTACACAATGCAGAACTACACTTATTGTTTCTTCACCTGATATAATTAGGAACATTAAATACAGAAGTTTGAGATGGGTAGGACATGTTTTTTTTTTTTTTTTTTTTTTTTTGTATTTAGGAGAATTTTTATTTGTCAGTTTCTATATTTATATTTTGTAATTGATTTTCCTATTATTTGCTAGTAATTCAATGTATGGACGAATCCAGAAATGCATATAGAGTGTTAGTTGGGAGACCGGGCGAAAAAGACTTTTGAATAGGCCGAGACATAGATGGGAGTATAATATAAAAATGGATTTGAGGGATGTGGGATAAGATGATAGCGACTGTGTAACTTTCTCCATTCTCATGTAACTTCATCTCTCTTACCCCAGATATTCTCCTAGGCACCTTTCTCTCAAACACTCTTAACCTCTACTGTCCTCTCAAAATGAGAGTCAAGTTTCACAACCATACAGAACAGCCGATAATATAAATGTTTTATAATTTCCTAACTTTGATATTTTTAGAGAGTAGACTGGATGACAGAAGCTTCTCAAATGAACTGTAAGAGGCATTTCCCATATTTATTCTGCGTTTAATTTGCTATCGAGTGTCATTTATATGTGTTACTATTGCACCAAAGGTATTTGAATTTATCCAACTATTCAAAGGATAAATATCAATTTTATATTTCCATTTCGTACAATATTCTGGTTACGGAGATATAATCATAACTTTGACTTTTCGGGATTTACTTCCAAACCTATCTCTTTATTCCCTTCAAGTAAATTTCCCTTGTTATCCCTAATAGTGTATGGATTTTCTCCTAACATAGTTACGTCATCCCCATGAACAAGGAGCTGATGTAACCAGTTCAATTCCAAAACCTCTCTGTCATCCTGGATTTTCTGAAGGCATATTCTACTGCAAAGTTAAAAATTAAAGATGTTAGTGCATCTCCTTGCTTTAGGCCGCAGTGTAATGGAAAAGCGTCTGACAGAAACTGGGCTGTACGTGATTTTTCGTTGTTACACCAAACGGCCGCCACTATTGGAAGTTGATTTTACTAAATTCAGATTTGCCAACCTACGTAATTTCACGTCAGAGACACATGTACAGAGTCACATAGCTACGTAACAAACCTAGCCTACGTGTTATTTTTAGTTGGTTATTTTACTACGCTTACCTAACTGCTATGGATAGGCTACCTAACGTCTGAGCGAGAAGAAGATCACAATGCCGCGAAATGAGTCCGCGGTCCAGCGTCGAAATTTACTCGCATTTACTCTTATTGGGTTGAGGAAGAACCCAGGGATAAATCACAACCAGGTAACTTGTCTCAATCAGGATTTAAATCCGGGCATGTTCGTTTCACGATCTGGCACACTAACCGTTACTACACAGCGGTGGATTTACATATTATTACGCAAGCTTAACGTATGAGAGAAAGCAGTGACGTATATTATTTCAAACAATCGCATAATTTGTACCTGTGGATTTGAGATAATATGAACAAGTCATTATGAGAACAATTTTATTCTTTATTTGGTATTTGACTCACCTTCAACAAGGCTGCGGTCAGCGGCAAATATCTGAAATTACAAATAGAAATAGGAAGACATTACAATAATTTAATCATAACATTTAAAGAAAACAAGTTATGTTGCGGTTCAACATTTGTTACCTCATAAATATTAATATTTAAAAGACTATATATACTGGTGTGGAATGTAACAGGACCACCACTAACGAATGATATACACATTGCACATACTTTATATGAAAATAAATATACGAATACCGGTATATGTACCTATATGCAAGATGAAACGCAAGTTGTGTCATTAATTCTGGTGAATGATTCCTTCTTTACAGAGCAAAACAAACAGTGAAATACCACTATGCTATGTTGTGAATGCTTTTTCCAGAAAAACGTGCATTTTAAAATACAAGAGTTATGAGATCCTGCAACGTTTCAACCAACCGGGAGTACACATTAAGTTGTGTTGCTCTGAACAATCCTTTCACCTGTCATGTTGAGGTTCATTGCCACGTATATTTTTTGAAATTCGTTACAAAAATACAGATAACATACTGCTTAATTTTTCTTTTCAAACTGTGTGAAAGAAGTTAGAATGAACAATGCTCTTTTCACGTTAAATAATATTTTGAAAAATTATAATAAACTCTACAACATAATTTTAATTCAATATTAGAGAACACGGACAATAAGACATGCTTATTTGAAACTAAATTAAAAGTTAAAATATATTCGTACCTCTCATTTTGATTGAATATTCTAGACATCGTAAACAATAGCTAAGTTTATTTCGAGTTATAAAAAAATTTAAAAACTTTAAATCTCTAATTGAAGGAATGAAAATACGATATGTTTATTTTACGTTAAAGTAACGAATAAAATTAGAAATATTATATTTAGACTCTCGATTTAATTTAACTGAACATTCGGTGAACACAGCCAATAAGAGAAACTTATTTTACATTAAATCTATTTAATTATTGAAAAATCTGCACTTGTCGTTCTACGAGAATTTTCTTAAATTAATTGCAAATAGTTCCATCCTACTTTGAGTTTTAAAGTATAAACCGATAAACTTACGTACAAGAAATGAAATTTCTCGAGTTACCTTTGAAAGGGATTGACTTACGTTAACATTTCTCGTTGTCTCTTGAATACGCGAACTGCATCTTTCAAGCAATAACATTTACAACGTCGTCATATAGTATCATGTTTTAAAATTCCTTTGCTGAATGAAAAACTTACATTTGTCGGATCAAATTTCTGGATATTTAAACGACAAAACTAAAATTATTTCAGTCATTTATTATCATAACACCCTGATCTTTTAAACTGACTAAGAATATTGGGAATTATTTCAATATTTTTCCCAAAGTAAGATATGAAATGGTTCATATAAAATAATTATTTTATCCATGACTGGTGTCTAAACTGGTCTTGAATTCAAAGTCCTTACAAAGTATACAATATATTTTTACAGTACTGAGTTAATAGTTTTTACTTCACTGTTGAGAATTAAAACTTTTCCGTGACAACCAACTCATTAGCAAACATAGAATCCATACACTCATTTACTTAGAATTTCTTCACGAACACTAAATTACAAAGAAAAGGCGTAAAATTTAAAATTAAATTTCGACTCTAGTCATGGATAAATTATTATCTAACACACGAGAGTAAAGATATTTTATGCGGTCGTGGAAATTGTTACTATTGACTTCGCCTCGGGCGCTAAACTTTCTAGTCGCGCATAGAATATAATTTTACTCTCTTATTTTATAAACTATTAATTTTCTCAGCAAGAAAAAAAAGTAAAATTGTTTTAAACGTTTTTGTCAAAAACAGAGTTGCAGCACACTTTTACATCCGTAAAAAATATCTCCGAGGATAACACCTTGAAATTAATGACAATACTTACGCTTCACCAAGTGTACATATATATATACTACTTATTCATTATATTTTAGTGGCTCGCGATCAACTTTATTAGGATAACTAAACAAGTACAATTTGCACGCATTTAAACTAACATTTCTAATGACGTAGTTTTTATCTATATTTGTAGTAAAAAGTTGTGTTTGCTCACGGTTTATTATATATATGCCTTCACAATTAAATTAACCTTAAATGTAGTGGAAAGACGATAGTTTTATACATACCGCCATTACAATGAAGATGGCAAAGATGAAGACAAAGGAACGGTTCATGACCATTGTTGTCTAAGATATTTTCAGACGTACCTGAAAATGAAATTATTGGGAGTATAGTATAGAAAACATTAGAAACCTCTTGGACTATGGAATGAGTTTTATGATGCAATTGAAAGCTTCATCGTTTGTAAGAACACAGAAAGATATTGCACTGCTTTGTCTCCAGAAAAATTAATCTTTTCACGGAACCGCATATTTTCTCTAGAAACGACAGCTAGTGTTCTTTAAAGTCTTCTCATTTACAAACAACATGCAATAAAAGCTATTAGTTCTCAAAATCTACAGGACTATTTCACTTTTACCTTGTATATATGGTTATGTTTGAGACCACTATCAATATATTTTAAGCGTGTTTTCATCCAAAATAACACCAATCTTCGTCTAATAGTTCGTGTTATTTTGATTGTCAATTGAAAACTCGCTCAGTCCTTAGACCTGTATGTAAAAAAAAAAAAAAAAAAAAAAAAAAAAAAAAAAAAACAGCCTAGTCCTTTAGTAAAAATGCGCATAACACGTTTTGGAATCACACTGTTCAATTGTAGATATATGCATAGACCAAAATAGCAATAAAATCATCATAAAACTTTTACAAGAAGGAGAAGTTCATAAGGAAGTGCAGCAGGGGGTTGTTCCTTTCACTAATATTAAGTAATATCTACATGGGGATATTGTCAATAAATTGTGTTTCTATAGTGGTAGATACCAAAAATGGTGGCACTAACATTGTTTACGGAGCTATGAAAGTTTAATACATAAATTCGCTAATAATAAAATCATATTTTCAAGCATATTCGATGTAGTCCCATACGCCATATGGGAAGTCGCGGAAATATGGGCACCTTAGCACTATTTCGGATGCAATATCTATCGGTTTTTTCTAATAATTAATTTTACAGCTGGGATATGTTTCTTAACAATTTACCTATACAGGGTGTTTCAAAATACGGGCATAATTTCAGGTATGTATTTCCCACGTGTAGACATTCAAAATACTTACAACATGTGTCCGGAAATGGTTTATTTCCGAGTTAAGGCCTTCACAACATTGAAATTCACCGGAACGTTTTCCTTTCCGCAGGTCGTTGCCGTCAAAGGAGACATTAAGAGGGCACTCCGACAGTTCATTCCGAGGCGAAGGTTACATTCAGTGTTGTGTAGGCGTTAGACTGTGCGACATGTATTCAAATCAAGAGCTGGCAGAGATACACTTCATGTACGGCAATGCTGCGCTGGCTCGTCGTTTGACCAGGAGAGGTACCCAAAGCGACAATGTCCAGATCGAAAGACATTTGTACCTCTCCATTACCGTCTGAGCGAGTATGGAAAATTTAACTCTCCTGGTTTGGGAAGGGGACGACCAAGGTCTACAACTCCAGGAGTACAGGAGGAGATTCTGGAGGCTGTGAACATGACTCCTTCTATCAGCACACGGAGGGTAGCGTTGCAAGTCAATGTTTCTCGTACGACTGTCTGGAGACTGTTGAAAGAGTACGTACCAGTTGTATCCTTATCATTTGCAACGTGTACAGGCCCTGTCACCAGCAGATTACCCTGCACGAATTAGGTTCTGTCAGTGGTTCTTGCAGCAGTGTGGTGTAAATCCGAACTTTCCTACCTTAGTATTATTTACAGATGAAGCACAGTTCACGCGAGATGGCATAACAAATTTCCACAATCAGCATGTATGGGCGTATGAAAACCCACGGGCAACTGTTCCATCTCATCACCAGGTGCTGTTCTCCTCAACATGTGGGCCAGTATCATTGGTGATCGATTAGTTGGACCCCATGTACTTGTAAACAGACTTACGGGGCAGACGTACACAAACTTCCTGGAAAACACCATACCTCATGTTTTAGAAGACACTCCACTGATCAATCGTCAACACATTCACTTCTTGCATGATGGTGCTTCTGCACACTTCAGTCGTACGTCTCGCCGGTACTTGCATCTAAGGTTTCCTGATCGATGGATAGGTAGAGGTGGCCCAATTGCTTGGCTTCCATGCTCACCTGATCTGAATCGTCTCGATTTCTACTTATGGGGCCATTTAAAATCATTGGTTTATTCGTCTCCGGTGCCTGATTTGGAATCCCTTCGGAATCGAATTGTGGCATATTCTGAGGACATACGCAATACTCCTGGAGTTTGGGATCGTGTTCGCAGGTCAATGAGACGTCGATGTGAGGTCTTTATTCAAGCAGGAGGTGGACATTTTGAACATCTTCTGTAATGAGAACGACCTGCGGAAAGAAAAACGTTCCGGTGAATTTCAATGTTGTGAAGGCCATAACTCGGAAATGAAGCATTTCCGAACACATGTTGTAATGAACTATTTTGATTGTCTACATGGGGGAAATACATACCTGAAATTATACCCCGTATTTTGGAAACACCCTGTATTATATAAGAATCCTGACTGCTTAGTCCTAAACGTATGCAAGTAAAACTGCAAAATGCAAGTTAATGTGTTTTGCTCGTATTCTCCCGAGTGTGGGGGTAGAATGGGCATTAATGATGTGAATCACAGTCAACTGAAAGAAGTAAAAAAACATTAAAATTCTTCAAAATATAACTGTATTATCTATATTATATATTGTATATGCAATTTGTGATGATTACTGCGTAAGGCCTTTGGCAGATGATGTGACTCTTTGGCAATGAATGACGTTTGGAGATTCTAAGACATTTGAATCAGTGGAAGGAATTGTATGAATTGTAGGTTTGTCACCTGATGCTGCAGTGCCAATGTAAGCATAATCAGGAATGACACTCATGTGCAGTGGAAAAGGGCCTGAAACTCGGAAGGCATTTACAGCCAGACATACATTGACACATGGGATCCATGCTTCTTTGACACTGGAAGCAAACTCGAACTTCGTAAAAGACTCCTATGTTGCCTGAAGAAAACTGTAGCACTACTGTTGTAAGCTCTCTTCAGAGGACCAAACAGACCCCTATCTGCTGATTGAAGTCAGGCTGTGGCGTGTGGAGGAAGAAAAACATGCATAATCCGTTTTCTGCTGCAAGGTTAAGGCTGTTGGGATTACAACTATGTGAATCACGTCCATCTACTATCAAAATTGCAGGTGCATGCTCACTGATGTTGAAATAAACAGCGAAGTTCTTGATTATTAAGAAAAATATATGAGGTGTGATCATTAAATTTGAGATTGTGTCTGCTACGGGCGAAGAGATCACGCGATTGACACGTGTGCGCAGCAGTGACACTAGACGACCTTGAAGAGACATGACACAACGTTTCGAAGCGCTATCTTCATTGAGACCTGTGTTACACAAAGTTTTGTTGACACGTGCATCCGAGCATTTGCGAAATCACGATGGACTCGAAACTGGAGCAGAGAGCCAACGTCAAATTCTTTTGAAATCAGCAACCGTAACCCATGGAATGTTGAAGCAAGCCTACGGGAACGAAGGAGTGAGTCAGGCCAGGTGTTTTGAATGGCATTCGCGTTTCAGAAATGGCAGAACATCTCTGAAGGACAACGAGAGGCCAGGTCGACCACACACGTGCAACACTGCCGGAAATGTCTAAAAAATATGACAAATTGCGCATAATGATCCTCACGTCCATATTGATTATGAACGACCACAACTCTGGACAAAAAGCAACGACGACACTGCGCCAGTTCACAGAGCTCACAGATCTCTCGCAACACTCCAGTTTTGCACCCGTAACAAGACAGTCGTCGTTCCTCGCCCCTTATTCACCAGCTTTGGCCACCTGCGACTTTTTGTTTCCGACGATGAAATTCAAGCTAAAGGGTCACCGTTTTGGCATTGTGAAGGAGATCAACGCGAATCGCAGAAGGTGCTTGACAGGCTTCAAGGCATTAAAAAATGGCAGACACTTTGGGATCGGTGTATAACTGCCCAAATGGACTACCTTGAAGAGGATGGCAGCAAAATTTAAATGAGATAATTTTATTTCCACTTATGGGACAGGACTCGGAATTTAATGATCATACCTTGTATCTTCGTTAATGTAGGCAGACTGCTTGTTGAAGTACACTTTACTCACAACAGGCAGCTGTTCTTTCAGTCATTATTGTCCTCATTTCTTTTATAATGTTACTTGGAGGAAAGTAGTACCCTGCTGCATTGAAGCCGGCCACAAGAGTAATGGTTTCTCCCTTTTGTTTAGGGTAAATGCAATGCACGAATTTGTGTTCTTTGGGTGCAATAACATCTTTCGCTCATTTGTAGGCCTTTTTCATGAAGATTGAAGAGTCATTTTTATGAAGTGTTATGCTTGCCCATATTCTCCCGAACATTAGCGCCCATATTACCCCTACACGTAGAGTTTACTTTCAACAGTTGGCTCTGCAGTAAACTATTCACAAAACAACGTCTGAAGCAAAGAATGGCAGTTCAAGATGTTTATTCTGTATGTATACTATTAAATTTTAACTATTTTCTAAAGTTCATGTGCAATCTCTTGCATATAACATATCTAAAATAAGTATTGTGAAATTTTAGTATACTTTGAAGTCAATACTCATGTTTAGATGGCTGTTTTAACAACAATACGAGACAGTACTACACAGTGCGCTTCCCACAGCAACCATTACGATACTCTCACTTTATACTAACCGTTATTAGCGAAGAAACATAATTCGTTGCAAGAGTTTCGGCATGAAAACTTAATATTGCCCATATTCCCCACGTGCCCATATTCCCCCGAATTCCCTATTGTTGGTTAAACTACAATCAACGGGGTTTACTTCAGAGTAGTGCAATGGATCAAGGAATTTTTAACTTAAAACACTCAGAGAATACGGGTGGGGAGGAATTATCGACCCCAACATACATTTACTTCCGTAGTCCCAGGGGGATTGACTCAGGGTTCCTTCTATTAAAAATTATCTGCCAATTAACATCTTGTCCAGGGTTCGTTTATTCGCGGATATATTGTATCGTATACAGGGAAATAAAAGATCATGAAAATACTACTCTTCTTCAGAATGACCTCAACAGAATAAATGATTAGATAATGGCTAACAAAATGAAAATACTTTCTCTAAAGAGCAAAGCCGTCAGTTTTATAAGGCAAAGAAATAAAATAGTCGCATCGTATACGTTAGAAGGTGAAACAATTTCGGATGTTAACAAATGTAAATATCTACAAATAATTTTTAGCAGCGATCTCGGCTAGGGAACACGTTACTGATAGAGCGGAGAAACCATGGAGCGCGTTACACTTTGTAATGAGGGTACTAAGAAAAGGCTCTGATAAATCCAAAGAAATTGCATATAAGGCACACGTTCGTCCAGTAATGGAATATACATGGATGCATGTTGGGGTCCTTACTGATTTGAACATATTAAGACATTGGAAATAATTAAGAAAACGGGCTGTCAAACGTTGACATAATAACTCAATATTGAAATGAGACACACGCACAGAAAAACACGTATTCGATTATGCGCAATGTTCCAAACATACAGAGGTGAGCCTGCCTGGAGAAATAAAAAAATAGTTCACAGCCTCCAAATTACTCTTCAAGGAAGAACCGCTCACATAAATTGAGGGAAAGAACACAGAGGACGGACACTGGAAAGTTTTTTCTTCTCAAGCGTACAGCATTAGTAGGGACTGGAATGCTTAACCGCAGACTTACGAAAGGCTTTACCAATAACCAAAAATGTATTTAAAAATAAGCTTAAGGACTTTCCTAGTAGACGGTAGTATATTATGCACACTATTTAAAGGCTGTAGGCCTAATTGATGTTATGATGTCTGAAGTGTTGCATCTGTGAAGAAGTGTGTAGTGTAAGTGAAGTATGAAGTGTGTTTGTGTGAGTGAAGGTTTGTAGTTTATAGTGGTAGTGCAAAGTATTTCAACAGTGAAATATTTTTGAAGTGTTAGTGTAATCAGGCTAGTGCTAGTGAAATATGTCGTAGTTCCAGTGCAATAAGTTGACAGCGAAATAAGTGTAATGATGAAAGGTATTTGTGCATGTATTAAGATATCATGCTCGTGGGTTTTAGTTCGAAATTAGGGTTAAGATACAAATTAGATTTATTTCTATTGTTTTTATTATTCTTATTACTATTATTATTATTATTATTATTATTATTATTATTATTATTATTATTATTTTATTACTAGTATTATTATTATTGCTATTAACGGTCATTATTAGTATTATTATTAAATGTAATTTATTATTAATTGTGTTTATTATTAATTGCCATTATTTGGGTGTAACTATTTACCACTGCCACCTGATATTTACCCATTTCCGGTGTAAATACATATATACACAAACGCACGCACACACACACTTACTTACATACTTACTCACTTACTTACTTACTTACTTACTTACTTACTTACTTACTTACTTACTTACTGACTTCTAAGGAACCCGGAGGTTCATTGCCGCCCTCAAATAAGCCCGTCATTGGTCCCTATCCTGAGCAAGATTAATCTATTCTCTATCATCATATCCCACCTCCTTCAAATCCATTTTAACATTAACTTCCCATCTACGTCTCCGGCCGCCCTAAAGGTCTTTTTCCCTCTAGCCTCACAACTAACACTCTATTTGCATTTCTGGATTCGCCCATATGTGCTACATGCCCTGACCATCTCAAACGTCTGGATTTAATGTTCCTAATTATGTCAAGTGAAGAATACAATGCGTTCAGTACTGTGTTGTGTAACTTTCTCCATTCTCCTGGTAATTTCATCCCTCTTAGCCCCAAATATTTTCCTAAGCACCTTATTCTCAAACACCCTTAACCTATGTTCCTCTCTCAAAGTGAGAGTCCAAGTTTCACAACCATAAAGAACAACCGGTAATATAACTGTTTTATAAATTCTAACTTTCAGACTTTTTGACAGCAGACTAGATGATAAAAGGTTCTCAACCGAATAATAACAGGCATTTCCCATATTTATTCTGTGTTAGTTCCTCCGAGTATCATCTATATTTGTTACTGTTGCTCCAAGATATTTGAACTTCTCCACCTCTTCGAAAGATAAATTTCCAATTTTTATATTTCCATTTCGTACAATAGTCTCGTCACGAGACATAATCATAGACTTTGTCTTTTCGGGATTTACTTCCAAACCTATCTCTCTACTTGCTTCCAGTAAAATTGCCGTGTTTTCCCTAATCGTTTGAGGATTTTACGCACTGACACACTAACAGGTATTAGATAATTGAGATTGAGAATCTGAAATTGAACGAAATTATGGAACAATATTGTTTCATAATTTTATTATATAATTTAAAAGTAACGGGGTGTCGAGAAAAAATAAAGAGCAGCTAAATATTTCGTAACCATTTATGAAATATGGTTTTATACGGAAACTGTATTGTTAATCCCTGTCAGTTTACGGATAGAGGAGACGGCCTACAGATTTGGAGGATAGCTGTGAATATATTGAATAAGCAGTCGTAGAGAGACGATAAAGCGTGGTCCTCCAGCTTGGGTGTTGAACGAAAGGCTAATAACTTATCACCGTAAGAAAAATAGCTTGTTACGAAACCTCACAATAAGGCTCGGAATGCGACTGTTTCTCTGTTACGATCACAGAAAATGCCGAGACTTAGAGGAGAGGATAATATTAAAATAGATTTGAAGGAGGTGGAATATGATGATGGAGACTCGATTAATCTTGCTTAGGATAGGGACGGGCGGGTTTATTTGAGAGCGGCAATGAACCTTCGGGTTCCTAAAAAGCTATAAGTGTGTAAGTAATTTTCATACGGAAATGAAAACTGATTCACACTCAAATTCCGTATATTTTAACACATTTAAAATATTATTAACAATGTTTTCAAACTCAGCAACTTACGAAGTAGTAAAATAAGGAAATTATACAACACTCCAATACTGCCTGTACTACTATTTTCCTGAAAGTTGGAATATTAGACCCGAAAATGATATCCGCCGACATGAAATTTATGCGAAAATCATGTTACAGTTGGCCATATTTCAAAATAAACGACGGCATTTTGCAACAACTGATATCAGATCACAATTATAATAATTACAATTCACAAATAAATAAAAAAAAACTGTCATGCTAATTGTAGTAATTCTTTGTAATATTACTTGCAATAATGGAATTAAACGGTCATTTAGAACAACTTAATTTATACTGTGACAATAATGATTTAAAAACAGCTGTCTTTAACGATATCACCTCTTGCAACAATTACATTTGTAACTCTTTACATGATTTCAAATTTATTCATTTAAACATACGTAGCATAAACAGAAATTTCCTGGAATTATGTGCATTATTACAAAGCTTCACTCATGATTTTGACATTATCATTTTACGGAAACTTGGTTATGTCACGATTTTGGCTATGATATTAATGGATACAATAAATTGGTAAAAAAGTTAATAATATAATAAATGCGATGGAATAGTAATATACTTTAAAAATAGCATTGATATTAGTGTAATAGAAGCTGAAATTGAGCACTGTAATTCACTTCATTTTAAGATTAGGCTTGATAAGAGTGAAATTTTTTTCACCGCCATTTATAGATCCCTAAAAACAATAAAAATGATTTCATAGACAATTTAGAGCAGTATTTATCCAATTTAGAAGGTTGTCACAACCATATTATTGTTGGAGACATAAACATAGCCCTCAACTACTATCCTTATTTTTTTTTACATAACTACTATCGTGGGGTCATAAGTGACCCGGTTGCAAAATATAATAAAAATACACTTTATATTCAACATTTAATTTTCAATTGAAAACATGAAGAAGGCACATATATGGAGACACAATGACACCAAATTTGTAACATCAGTACTTTAATTGTGCGAAAAAAGTATGTGCAAATAAAAACATACAAAGTCTATCTAAAATAATACACTGTGACATTGTTTTAAAAATTGTCCTCTTTCTAGTGAACCTGTAGGAGTGATATGTCCACACTTATTTCAAAGAAACATGGTTGAATCATTGCAAAGAAAAAAATACTTTGGTAATTCTTGTATATAAAATTTAACAGGGGTGTACAAATGGTATTTTTTTTCTTAAAAATGTAATAACTATATTTGTCCATGGAAAACATAAAACGAAACAAATGAGGAGAATTCGGCTGACACTGTGGATCCTGTCTCGACATAGCTCTGTTGAAAAAAGCGCTCATCGCGCAGATCTGAGTGGTCCCGAGTTCGACTCCCAGTGCCGGAACGAATTTTTCTCAAATTAGTCATAGCAGATGATTTGCTGTTCAGAATGACTCTTGCACATAGTTCGGTGACATACACTGCATACAGTCGGGTGTTTCTTGTCGCTGTTGTGTGGGCAAATGCAACATCGTCTTCACTTTGGTGGACCTTCAAGTTGTGTGTCAGCATCAGATAATACTGCTGCTGCAAATCTGGCTATCATCTGCCGAACTTGTCTTGGAAGTGTGGAAATAGTGGCACGCACCTTAAGGTGATCCAATATAAGTTCCATCCTTAGGCCCTTAATAAATTTGTGACGACTTTTTCATAGCCTTTATCACTAGCTCTTAGGGTAATGTGACCATTCACTGTTGAAATATCCAACATAACATACCAGATAGCTAAAGGGCATCTTTTACATCTTCGTCCAGTCCTATAAAGTGCACATTTCTGGTCGAGAGCATCGACACCACTCTGTGTTGCATTATAGACCATTATCATGTCAGGTTTTCCAGAGGAATGGATAGCACTGTCGTGGTGCATGGAAGACACCAAATACCAGCTTTGGATTTCTTTGGCACAAAAGACACTATTGTTTTTGTCTCTTGTGAATCCGAATTTCGTTGATCCAACTGCTCGTTTTTGTCGGGAAAAATTGTGGCAGAATTTATTTTTTTCCGCACTGTTCCAATATACATCAAGCCGATTTTTCTTAGCTCATCCATTAGCTCCACTGATGTGAACCAGTTATCCCCTGCAACATTTCTGTTAGTTCCTGAAATTGGTGACACCAAAGACAAGACAAACCTTGTTGGAACGAATAACTCCTGTGGGTGAGGACCACAAATTTTCCCCATATATACAAATGCATTGATCAAATAATGGGTCTTGGCATCACACAAACACGTATAATTTTTAGGCCATACTTTTGTGGCTTTTCTTTTAAATACACTCTGAAAGAACATCTGCCACAGAAACCAACCAGAATCCCATCAACAGTGGTGTATTCTGAACTACAATATTTTCTGTTACAGTTGTTTATGAAACTATCGAAAACTTCTGAAATTGCAGCAATCTTATTTCCTTGTCTTTTCCTTTCTTCTCTAGTTTCAATATTATCAAATCTAAGAGCTGACAGAAGAAACAAATACCGCTCCTTGGTCATAGTAGCTCTGAATATATCTCTTCCTGTTCCATCTGTAGCGAAGAATGAGTCTACATCCTCATGGTTTGATTTGAATATCCCTGCCAAGAACACCAGATCAATAAATGCTTTCAATTCTAGCTCGTCTAGGTGTCTAGTGAATGTTGCAGTTTCACCGTAACTGGCAGCCATTTCATCGAGTTTCTTATTTGTATGATTGATAATTGTGTGAAGGATATCATCTGTTATGAAGAGAGTCCAAGCTTGAAGAGAAGTTCTTGGTTTGCTATCACGCGCAGGACACCTAAGACCAGACAAATGAGTAATGATGTTGTGATTTCGAGTTCTCGATGCAGAAGGACAATTTTGTGACCACTTATATCTATTCCTCCCAAAAAAACTACCAGCAGAAGTATTATCAGTATCACTTTCTGCATCACGTTCATGTTCACGTTCATTTTCACTCTCAGAAATTTTTGATCCAGTATTGTGATCGCTATGCTCACTTTCCTTATCACTTAGTCCTCATCATCTTCATTTTCAGCTTCAGTCTCGTCACCAGCGATACTAGCATTGTCAATAAAGTCATTTATTTCATCAGATGCAACGAAATTCTCGTCTATTATAACACCTTCATTCGACATACCGAAGAAAATAAAGTTACGCAAATACTATTGTGGGGTCACAGGTGACCCAAACACCCATTTACTTGTAAACCACTAACAATAAAAACCCCACGACTTGAATCTGGTGAAATCTCACTGCGATGTGAGAATACATGGAGTGGCATGACTCAGAATGGCGCGCATGCGCAGCAACAAAAGAAAGAAAATGGCGTGGATCAAATATGACCCCACCATAGTAGTTGAGGGATAGACATATTAGAAAATAGTATAGATTTAATTGGCAGTAAATATATGAATGTTCTCCATCAATATGGTTTTGTAAATTATTTAAATGCCATCACTAGGCCTTCAATAATTTCTGGCACATGCATCGACCATATATATTTCTAAAAACTCAAAATAATTATAGCTTCATACCTGGCGTTCTATCTAGTGCTATTACCGATCATTATATTGTTTTAGTTTATTAAAAATGTCTAACAATGAATACAATTCCAGGCCGTCTGTTACTCTCTCATCACGAAATATGCAACAAATTAATTATCCTAATTTGATTACAGATTTTCTAAAAGAAACCTGGGAATCGGTCTATAATTGTAATGATGCCAATGCCTGTTTTCAAATGTTCTGCAATTTAATCATAAAAATATAGATAAACATACTATTATAAACAGTAATCAGAAAATTTCTAATAAATCCAAGAAAATAAAACCCTGGATCACGGCCGGCATTATTAATTCTATTCGTACAAGAGACAAACTTGCTTTAAAAGTTAAAAAGAATCCAAGTAACGTACAACTAAAAATTAATACAGAGCATATAGAAATATATTAACTCTTATCATTCGAAAAACGAAAATTAAATATTATGAATCAAATTTGATAGATACAAAAATGAACCTAAAAATTCTGGAAAGTTAAATGAAGCTACAGATGTAAATGTACAAAATAAACAGCCAATCAAGGAGTTAAAAAACGATAAGGGTGAAATATTAAATTGCAGAAAAGAGATTGCAAACGAATTTAATAATTATTTTTCAGAGATAGGACACAAAATTACTTCTAACATTAATAAGTCAAATTTTAACTCTTCTCTACAAAATGAGACACAAGATGAACATTTAGCTTCCTCCATGTTTCTTTTCCCTGTAACTGAAGATGAAATTATTATTTTGGTTAAGAAGTTAAAAAATAATGTTGCACCTGGTATAGATGGAATTAAGAATAATACTTTCAAAATTATTATCAAATATATATTAAAACCCATGGTTCATATTTTTAACTTATGTTTTGTGCAAGGTGTATTCCCAGATGTTTTGAAATGTGCCATAGTAATTCCAATATACAAATCTGGAGATAAAAATAATTTAAATAACTATAGACCTATATCTTTACTTCCAACATTTTCCAAATTGCTTGAAAAATGTTTAAAGAATAGATTAATAAATTATTTAGAAAAACATAAAATCCTCCTAAAAATCAGTTTGGTTTCCGCAATAATATTTCTACTGATGATGCTCTTCTTAATGTTACTGGAAAAATTATCAATGAACTAGATATCGAAACAAATGTTTGGGTATTTTCTTGGATCTACGGAAAGCTTTTGACACTATCAAACATAATTTACTTTTGGACAAACTACTTACTATTGGAGTTAGAGGTATAGTTTTAAAATTATTCCAATCATATTTTAGTAACAGAAGGCAAATGACCAAAATTGAAGATCAATTTAGTGAATACAAATATATTGATATAGGTATACCGCAAGGAAAAATTTTGGGACCTATTTTATTTCTAATGTATGTTAATGATTTGCTAAATATAAATTTAGAAAAATTTAATGGATCTATATATTCATATGCGGATGATACAGTAGTTATTTTCAGTGGTTTTCTTGGCAGGAAGCATATAGAAATGCTAATATAGGTGCTAACATTGTTAAGGGAACGAACAAGTGAAAAATGTGGGAAAAATGGAAAAAAATACAAATTTTTGTTTTTATGTTCATAATTTTATTTAAACCTTCTACTTTCATAATATGGCCTCATTTTTTTTTTGGGAGCCCTTTAAACCGTGTCACATGACGTTTAAATGTCTGCTTGCACGTGCTTCGTTGCCCTTTAAACGAGCTGTCAGCTCTAAAGTTTATGTTGAGCTTTGTAATTTGAATAAAGCGGGCTAGTTTTTTTTCTGGTGTGTATCTAGTGAAATTAAGTTTGTTGTCACTCCTGAATATACTATCAGCTTGCCTGTCAGCCCTGCAAATACTTCGTGTTGAAACTGAACGGCAAAATATTGTTTGTGGACCGTTTCTTCTCGAGTTTGTGCGTTTGTACGTGAATATTCATACTTGTTTTGCTGATTTCGTGTTATTTAGGATGTTATTAAAGTTTTACACTAATTTTGTATTCAATTAGTTGTATATATTAGTGTGAATAAGTTAGTATAAGTGCATTAGGTTAGGAATCGTCACAATAACATTCAAGACCACGTGTATAACTCAACATTTAGCATTTTAGGCATAGTTTTAGTTTTCTAAACATGAATAGACTAAGTGACATTCATAATAAGGGCAAGAAACGATCAAAATATGCTAATAGGGCTAAAAATTTAGCAAAATATAAGGTGGAAGAATGCCAAAACTATTGTGGAATGTGTGCAACAAGAAAATGTGTTAGGCCTAGTTGGTGATAATGAAGATCAAGTGTCAAAAGAAACAAATAATAAACAAAGTGCTAGTGAGATAAAGTTGATAAAATATGGCAACTTGCAGGAGAATTCAAATATAAGTGCCCCCCAGTGTAGTGAAGACTACATTAGTGCATGTAAGTTTGTGGAGTGAACTGTATAAAGGAGTAAAATGTGGTGAATGTGGAATGGATAGTGCAAAAGCTGAGCTTACTGAACCATCAGGCTTTGCATTTAAAGTGATAGTGAAGTGTTATAATTGCAACACAGTGTTGAATGAAATGTATACAAGCCCTAAGGTAGGTAACACTGAGTCAACTCGACCTCCCTTCGATGTAAATAGGAGAATGGTCAACGCCTTTGTTACCATGGGAAAAGGACACTCTGCTATGGAACAACATTGTATGGCTATGGGTATGGCAGGTTTGAGCTCACCATCCTTCAACTCTCACCTGATAAAACTGACGGAAGAAAACAAACTTGTTAGACAACATGTGTTGAGAAATGCTCACTCTGCAGTTAGACGAGCTCACATGGAAGTGGACAGTTCTATTAGTGATAGTGATGTTATAAATATTGGTGTGTCATACGATGGCACATGGATGAAGTGGACATACATCAAAGTATGGTTTAGGTTTAGTCATAGATATTTTAACAGGGCTAGTGTTAGATTTTGAAATAATGTCAAAATATTGCAGTACTTGTGAAAAGACAGAAAAAATGGATGTTGCAAGTGACGAATATAAACAGTGGTATCAAAGTCACAAAGATGCTGGTGTTTGTGAGAAAATTTTGATGGATCTTCAAATGCCATGGAGATGAAAGCTGCAGAAATTCTCTGGACCGGTCCATTAGGTTGTGTAATATGAGGTACACAACCTTATTGTCTGACGGGGATGCAAAACACACCATCACCTTCAGCAGCTTCAAGTTTATGGTGAAGGCATTGACATTAGAAAAGAAGAATGTGTGAACCACGTTGCTAAGAGAGTAGGTAAAGGTCTACAGAATATTGTTAGGAATGGAGAGGGACAGATTCCTCAATCGGAGGCAAAAAAGGGAAGTCTGACTGCAGAAATGATACCTCGACTGCAAAATTACTACAGAAAGGCCATTATTGATAATATCCCCGATGTAAACAAGATGAAGAAAGCCATCTATGCAACACTTGACCATGCAATGTCCACGGATGACAAGCCCCTGCATTCAAGATGCCCTAGTGGTGAAAAGTCATGGTGCTTCTTCAACCGGGCCATTGCGAAGCAAGAAGCTGTTCCGAAGCATGACTTGAAAACCATGAAGACAGTGTTGCGACCTGATGTGGCTAAAATCATGCCAGTGTACTGTAGACTAGCTAGTGATGAACTTCTTAGCAAGTGCACTGCAGGAAAAACTCAAAATGTGAATGAAAGTGTTCATAGTGTGATATGGCGGAAGTGCCCAAAAGAAATTTTTGTATCAAAAAAAAAAAAAAAACTTGAAGTGGCTTACTTCTGCTGTGACTGAATTTAACATGGGTTGTACAGCAAACATTTCCATGAGAGATTTAGTGTCAACAGTGAAATTATCTCCTGCAGCATACAAAATTGGCAATAGGAGAGACAAGCGTCGATCACAGCAAGCGGCTACTTCAACCAGTGAGAACTTCAAAACAAGCAGGGAAGAAGCTACATTTGTCAAAAAGTGTCACTGAAAGTAGGAAAAAGCAGCAGGAGGGGTCAACATATCAGGCAGGAGGTTTTAAGCAATTTCCATAATGTGTAAGTACTCAAACATAGTGTTGTACTTTAAAACTTGATTTTCTCCCTTTTTAAATTTTATTACATTTTAACATGTTCAAATTGCTCCATATGATGCATTTCTTAACCAATAGTGATGAAATTTTTACCACAAGCCCACATTACCTAAAGGAAAAAGACTGTCACATGGATTTTTAAAATATTTATTATTTGCCAAGATATAAATTGATTAAGATGCATGAAATTAATTTTTTTTTTAAATTGGCACTCACCCAGTTTTGAATTTTTTTCTCAGCAACTAAGAAGTGCTATAACTAAAATCATGTGATAGATGTTTTATTATTGTTAGAGGAACTGTTCTATATTTTTTAAATTCATAATGTTAAGCGTTCATCATGCAGCATTTTTTAAATATTAATTAGTATTAATTGGTAAATAATTAATTTCTTCAAAACTAATTAAGATACATTGATGAAATTTATAGGGATGTTTTAAATACATATCAGCACTCTGTGGTAAAAATTTCAGTCCATTAGCATCACAAATGCATAATTTGAATATTTCACTTGTTCATTCCTTAAAAAATGGCTTAATTCCAACTTCCTTTCTTTAAATATATCTAAATCAACTTTAGTTCCTTTTTCGTTAACAGCTGCCAGTGTTCAAAATTTAAAATTTAGCGATAAATATAGACTAATAATACACAGTGAAAATTGTTTAGATCCCAAAAGTTCTAAATGTCCACCTTTGAAAAAAAGCCACGTATGTCAAATATCTGGGTCATTATTGATCAGAACTTAAAATGGCCTCATCACATTACTTATCTTTGTAAGAGGCTTCGTAAAACAATTTATAATTTCGTTAATCTTCGATGCTACTTACCTATTAGAGTTCTACGAAATGTTTATTTGGCCATTATTCAGTCTATCATTCAATATGGTATAATTGTTTGGGGTGGAAGTACAAACATTAATCTTAGTCCGTTAAATTTACTACAAAAACGAATAATTAAAATTTGTTTGAAGAAACGTTTCGATTATCCAACTAAATTAATTTATTCTGAATTTATTGTATTTAATATTGAACAAATTTATAAGTATACGCTGTTAAAATTTTATCATAAAATCGTAATAAGTTTGTATTACAGACACACAATTATGACACAAGACGAAATATTAATTCAATATTAGTAGAACCTAAATGTCTCACATCTGCTGGTCTAAAGCATAGCATAAATTTTGGCCCTCAGTTGTACAATGCTTTAACTAAATTACACCCAGAACTTCTAACATGTAACCCACTAACATATAACAAGAAAATTAGAAACGTGTTAATATCTTCAATTTGATTAAATAAATTTATAGCCTATGTGTATGAATTAATCAACCTATATTATATTTTGTATTCTATAATTTTGAAATATATATTAGTCCTACTTTTCACGTGCGATATTATTCTTCTCTAGTGTTAATATTATATTATATAATTCCATTGCCGCTGTAATTATATTTTAGTTCTATTTTATTTTACTTATTTATTTATATTATTATTATTTTTATTTTAATGTTATCTGAACTGCATGACCGAGCACGAGCGCTCCTCATTCGGTCTCAAATTTTTATTATACTACTGTATCTTCTTTCTATATTCTTGTATTATCTTTTTTTCTTTTTGTTTTGTTTTCAATTATATTTGTTTATTAAACTGAATCTTTGGTAAAAGTAAAATTTTCGAAAGGAAGTAGGCGAATGAAAATTCAAAAGATCTGAGTGTGAATGAAACAAACATTTAAAAGCAAAAACAATGTGCAAATATTTTGAATATAAGAATTGATGAACATCAGTGACTTGACCATGCTAGGTGTAATCATTATGGATTAACGATGTCAGCATGATAAACTTTTCCAGCTGCCTAGCTTTTCCATCACCTAACTTGCGCAAGGTACCATACAGTGTTTTTGTAGTAATTAAATTTCCATTAAACTATTGGAGATCCCATTCGATTTGCTGAATTGTATTACAGTACAGTGCACCATTATATTTTAAGGATTTTATGCAGCTCTTTCACATTGATATCTAACTTTTTAAAAATTGAGATCCATAAAAATATTGTATCATTCTCTATTAAAATTAATTATTAATATTTATAAAGACAGTACTTTTTATAGTTTTTAAATGCACAGTTTTAGCTTTTATGTCTCACATATGACTAAATATATTACGACATTTTAACAATTTTAACATGCAATATTTTTAAAAACATATGTAGGTTAGGAGGAAATAAAAATACCTTGTTGTGATTATTGGATGAAAGTAAAAAAATAAACATAATGTAAAGCATATCAAAAATTGGTACAGTGCGATTTGACGGCGGAAATACTCAATTGTAAGAAAACAAAAGAGACTTTTGGTTCTAAGAAATATTCATTTCTTGTCTGGACTATGCATGCTGAATATTCTAGATTCCGTCGTTTTGTGATATTCGACCATTCTCTATTTAGTGAAAATCTGTTCCTTTTCTATCTTTGTAAAAGCTTTGTAAACAATTTACTATTCGAGCTTGCGCGTGTAGTTTGATAATCCTAAGTTTTTTTTTGGCTGGTATGAACATGTACCAGTAAATAATCGATCACTCATGTTAACTGATTATTTTAAAGTTTCTATATTCCTCAGTTATCGTTTTTAATTATATGTGAATTTTTGTTTTTTTAAAAATCTACCTGATTGGATAATACTAAAAATTGGATTGATAATATTATTAAGATGTAAACACGCCCTACAACAACTTCAAGCACTGGTGGAAATGGTGGTAGGAAGACGTTATAGTTGCTTGAGTAAATTCACTCGGATTACCAGCAACTAACCTGCAGTTCGAAAAATTATATGGTATCATCGTAACTTTCAGTTTGAACTTTCTCTCTGCTTTGTAGTATATCTTCTTACCTCTGATGACGTGAGGCATTCTGGGATAAACTACAAAAGGATATACATTATCTGCAGAGACGTCATATGGTTTCTGTGCTCTGAAGTTTCTTGTCAGGTGCCTGATGTAGAAAGATCGACAGGTACATTGTTTTTACTATACACAGCATATATTACGGCCGGGCGCTACGTATAGGTGTGCACACCATCAACAAAGGTGCCGCAGGGGTAACAGGGAGGGCGAGGAGGGCTCAAACAGGGAATATTAGAGTCAAGAAATATAAGAAGGCAATGAAAACAAAAATGCCAGTGGAGGAAGTCTAATGAAACTTTGCAGGAGCATTTCCAGAAGGAGCAGTAAGCAAAGGTGTATCAGGGCAAAGAAGATAAAAGAGTAAGAAGACGAGAACAAGTGGCAAGGGTCTAACTGAGAGTGGTGGAAAAGCTCAAGAACTAGAGGAAGACCAATATAAAAGTAATACAAAATATCTAACAGCAGATAAATGCTAAGAGGAAACAAGTGTAATGTAAGAGAAAAAGAGAGGAAGATAAGAAAAAGGACCAAAACATAACAAGGAGGACATAAATTGGTGTTGCTGAACAGAGAAGAATAAGGGTGAAAGAAGAGGGAACAAAGAACAAGGTAGATAATGAGAACAAGAGAAATATAAGGAGAAGTGAGAAATACAAGGAAGGAATTGAAGAAACAAAGTGGGAATAAAAATGAGAACAATTTAATAGGAGAAGACAAACAGGGAAATATAAGGACAAAGGGAGAAAGGAGAAAGGGAGAAGACAAGAAAGAAGAGAATGCAAGAAATGAAATGATCAAGCTACAAACAAGGGAACTCCAAGGCGATAAGGGTAAGGAGAAAAGTAGTACAGTGAATACGAGAAATCATGGCACTGAAGAGAAATATTGAATACAAACAGGAATGAGGAAATGCAATGACTACCCCAGAGGAATAGAAGAAGAACAAGGAAAACAGAAAAGAAGAGAATACGAAGGCATATTATTATGGCTAAGAGGAGAACAAGTAGACAAAAAAGGGAGGAACATGAGGAGGTTATATTTAAGTGGCAGTAAGTGCAGTCACTCTCCATACCCTCACTCATAGTTAGGAAAAAAGCGACTTGTTCCGCCAGAACCAGCCGAATAATCAGCCCAGGAACTTCATAGATTGGATCCGGGCACGATCCATTCACCTTTTTAGCTTCTCCCTATGTGACTGATTGTAAGAAATATCTATATTTGTCAATTGCAGACGAAATTAGTAGTAAAGATTGAGAGGAAATAAATTAAAATACAGTTCGATTCATTTCAATAAATAGAACAGAATGCTTCCAGAGGCCATGAATCTTGAACGACCTAAGAGGCAGTCATATGGGATATTGAAGATGCCATATGGTTATATATAATTAACATTACAGGTCTTGGCTTTTTGCTGAAATTAATTTGCGCTTGTGATGCAATACTTACACCTCTGGCATCTTCCCATCAGTCTTCATAGGGACCACCACATTAATTGGTGCAAGTACCATAACAAGTCATCATCAAATAATTCTATATCAGTTAAGAACCACTTTTGGTTTGATTGCTTTAGTTACCTCTACATTCAAAGTTTGTTTTTACTTCAGACCATATCCTTCATTTTAAAATCTGTTCCTCGGTTTCTGGAGCTAATTATGATATTTATGTTTAGAAGTCTTTGCTGATGTTTCCAAATAAAAAAATATGTAATGTCTCTAGAATTATAATTTCGACCTTTTTGAATACAAACCTTATTATTTAATGTGTGATTTTAAAATTTTGATAGACATTTTATTTCTATTTGTGAACATATATTTTTACATTAACTATCAGTTGGACATTCACAGATATACAGTATTAATAGCAGTGATGTCATTATCTTTGTGTTAGGATTAGTTTTTTTAATAACACAAAAATTGAATATTTTCTTATTTTTATTTCAATCGTTTTCAAGTAGAAATTGATTGTAGGAAATATATATATATAAGCTTCATGAGCACTGTGAAGTCAGACATCATGTGTTCCTTTATGATCTCGTAAATCCTTCATCTGGATTGTTCTATGGAGAAGTGGATGAGTCGTTGCTGGCCCCAAAGTGAGGATTGAGCTCACGCCATTCACCGCCAGGAATTAGGGCTCAGTTTCATCTTTCAATTTATTCAACTAATTTGTACACCAGCTTACTGGCAATAGGCCAAAATAAATAATCAATAACGCTCAAATGTCAAATAGTTGATGACTCGAAAAATCTCTTTCAATTTTGTGGCTGCCGATTCAGTGACATTAAGCTCTTAATTGGTGATTGTGTTTCAAGTTCGGCGCTCTATGGCGTCAGTTGATTTCAACGACTTTCTCTGTACTCATGTTGTTTTCAATCACTTGCGTTTATCGATCGACCTAATTTTTGCCGCTCCTTTGTTCGCAACAATGCTTTCATTTCCATTCGCTACGAACTATAAACCGCAAAATCGGTTCTAATATTAATTTGATATACTGTTTCAGGAATATATAACTGTTTGGACGCTGTCAGGTTTACATAACAGCCAGGACTTAAATTAATTTTGAATTTTATTTTAATGCTTTGTTCTTTATTTTTGTTATTAGTGTATAAATAAATTCTTCAATTATGAGTTCAATATATCAATAAAAAGCTTTTTCGCTACTTTTTGCAGCTATTGTTGATTTCATTAAATATAGTTATTCAAGTGTTATTAACTGATAAAATATGGAAGTCTTCAATGGCAGTTTTCATAATATCAAATATATATGCGTGCATTCAAGATTTCAAGATTGTCACTATGCATTCTAGATTGTAGGAGAAAACATTTGGAAAATGTATGTTACGGGAAATGAAGCGACAAACTAAACAATGTTAAACTCTTTCATTTAAAATATTAGTTTAAGTCAACTCAGTATTGCAGTTATTTGAACTTTCCACCACATACTATTGAGGAAATCTGTATTACAAAAATGAGCTTCTGTCCTTAATTATATATATATATATATATATGTCCCCCTTTTATGCTAGGGCTCTGCTTTTCAAATTGACTAGTTTGGTTAATTGGCAGAAATACAGTGACAAGTAGGGCTGTGAAAAACTTGTGAAATGGCAATTGGTAGTTTACCAAGTGGCGTATCATAGTATGCGTTGTTTCACGACATAGATGAAGGAGGGTGTGGTGCACTTTACCCAGAAATGAAAATATGAAAAGAAACAAAATTGGATCATTGATTGTTTCATTGGAGGAAGTAAACAAATCATTTATAGTCTAGATTCAGTTACGGGTAAAGAATGTTCCATTTCTGTTGAAGTGTAAAAGAATTTCAGATTACAGTAATGTTTTTCTTTCATACTAGAAGAAACATACCTTTGTATATAATTTTTGGGATTTTGTATTGGTGACACTTTCACTTAGGTAATTAACCACAATATTTTGTTGTGTATATGTTATTTTCTTTGCTTCTAGCTGAACTTATATAATTGAAAGTTTGACCATTAATATCATGGTGATCAAAATCATCTAAAGTGTTCGGACTAGTCCCAGTAAAACTCAGTTTATTTATCTCATGTTTAGGAAACAAATCTTGTCCTGACAGTAGGGAAATTTGTTTTTTTTTTTCTTTCACTAGTCAAAGCTATCGTTTTAAGGAATAGGACCACTTTATACAGACATAATTTCTTAATCGTTATATAGGCTTGTAACTGTATAACAAAATATCAGCGTGCTGGTATTTACCACAATTCTCGAATGGTAATGCCTGTCACAAGTTACACAACAGTTGTCCTGCTTACAGAACTTGGATTCGAGAAAAACAGGGGTTGGGGTGTTTGAGAATGAGGTGCTTAGGAAAATATTTGGGTAAGAGGTTGGAGTTACAGGAGAATGGAGAAGATACACAACGCAGAATTGCATTTATTCTTCACCTGTTTTAATAAGGAACATTAAATAGAGATGTTTTGAGATGGGTAGGACATGTAGCATGTATGGGCCAATCGAGAAATGCACGCCTAGAGTGTTACTTGGGAGCGGAGGAAGAAGATTTTGAATAGGCCGAGATATAGCTGGAAGTATAATATAAAATGGATTTGAGGATGTGGTTAAGATGATAGCGATTGGATAATCTTATTCAAGACGAGGGACTGATGGCGAGCTTATGCGAAGGCGGCAGTGAACTCTCCGGTTTTTTAAAGGCTATTTGTAAGTAAGTAATACTGTCGTGGACTTTCAGTAAGGAAATGCGTAAAAAAACCTATAATACCAATTCAAGCCACGAAATCAAACCAAAGTCAAAGCGCTCCTCTGAGAACGAGTTGCGCTGGCTAACACACGAACACAACTTGTGGATGATTACTAAATTATGCAGTACAGAAAAAGAAGCAAAAGGGCCTATGTGTGTAAACAAAAAAAGTGAGGGAAGAATGAGATATCTGAAAGGGAGTTTGCTTCGTGATAATATAGCTTAGGAATCTGCCGATACTAAAGTTGATCTCAGACTGAACTTTAACTTCCTTCATACCCATTGGTGACATGATAGTCAAGATACATGGTTAGATCACAGGACACGCCTATCTCCCCTACTCTAACTACTGAATAGCACAGTAAAAGTAAAGATATACTGAGTGAAAATTTATGATTTTGGTCAATAAAAAGCACATTTCATGTTTTAAACTAAAATGTTTGTGGTCTATGAACTCTGGGGCTATTTTCATGGCCTTATACCCCTCCTATTGCATGTTCGGCCGCCATGTTTAAAAGGCTACGCTCTGTGTAGGTATTAAATTTCAAAAATAATTTTTCGGTTTTAAATTTTGTGCAGTTTGCTTTTCTAAATCCTACTTCTCCTACAAAAATTTATACCTACTACATGCATGATTTTTTTGTGAGGATTTTGACCTTATGTGTAACAAGACTTACTAACAGGATTTTTGCAACTGTTGGTCATTTTTTTACCGTTTTTAAGATTGACAGTACAAAATAATTATTTTTAATAGTTTTTGGTGAAATTAATGAAACCCTGGTTAGTAACTTTTGTTTGGAAGGGTTTGAAAGTTTGCGAAAATGACATTTCTGGCAAAAATATTAAATATTGTGGAGAAATGGCAATTTTTTAAATAATTTAATTTTACGAAATCATAATAACAACTATTTTAAACCAAATTTATAAAACTTGTTTATACCAATTATGTTTATCATAATAAAGTGCAAAATTGAGACTTCTAGTTGGATTAGTGTAGGAAATTGAGATTTCCGTCGTGTAGCCCTTAAAAGAAATAGAATAAAACAATAATGGGGTGTCTCCTATATACTGTGTGTTCTAGTTCAAAAATATGTCATGGCTCGCTGTATGCCGTCATTATTTTGGCTGAAAGCTGAGATGAGTCTAGAGAATTCAAATCTTCCTACACTTCCGCAGAGGTGTATAACTAAGAGGCATGAGACGTTGCCTAGCGAGTACGGCGTTCATCTCTGAAGAGTATGTACCGATACGTACGGTAACGCCGGTAGTGGCAGGTGTGAACTGTTTGGAAATACGTACTGTCGGGATATGGGGAGAGGTTAAAACGATTACCATGCATTGTTGACGTGCTTCGACACGGTCAACATGGAAATGGAGCATTTGATTTGTGTTGGAAATTTACCGTACGCAACCGATGAGGCACACTACCCTGCTGACTTTGCCGGCAAAAAACACAGTTCGAAAGAGGTTGGTGTAGCACAGACCGTACAGACCGCCATCTGTTGCTACGACGTTCAACTTATACCGTACGTTCTCAAGTTCAGATTGAAGAACGCCTTAAATAATAGGCAACTTCTCTAACATACTCAGCTGAAACTCGTTTCAAATCGGTGACCCAACAACAGTGACATCATAACAAACTTTGAAATGAACATCAGTATAGATCAATAAAATATAATAGAATGGAATTCAGGAACTATATATGGTTCGTGAATCGTAAAAGGTTTGTGGAGTAATACTTAAGTACATAAACGAAAATCGTACTAAATTCATATAATTATTTATTTTCATGTTCGACTTCGACATTTGTTTCCTTTGCTAGTCAAAATGGTAGCAGTGGCATTCATTTCAGCATCTGCCAAAATTGGTTTCTTGACAGTACATGAACACTCTTCACCAGTGGTACATTTCACACTGTAACAGAGATCATTATCAAAAACTGACTTTTGGTCTGTTCACCTCCACCTAGATTCAGCTGATACGTCAAACTTTGGTTCTGAACTGATTACGTCCCTAAGTATCGATGTGCAGAAACTTTGGCATGGTGTTCTATCTTACGTATAGTAGTATAGTTCTCGCAGAACGGATTGCAAAGCGAAGAATTCGAATCAAACAGTGCGATAAAGGAAGAGCGGACGAGAGGAAAGTTCACGAGAAAAAACTTGAATGATATCAAGGCAGAGTTGCAGTCGAAAGAGAAATGAAATCGATAAAATCATTTCTTGCGTGTGATAGTTACATTACGACTTTAGTTTGTTCCATTGCATGTGAATACGTGTCTTGTATCGCATAGCATTATTATTTCATTCAAACATATGTTACGCGTTTAATTAGCTTTAGAATTTTTCTCTTGCTACGTTCTTTATTTCCAGCGATGTCCTCATCTGTTCATCTTCTTGGAAGAGACATTACTTTCGTTTGCACTTCCCCCGGCGCCTGCCTACACCCCAAAACATACAGCAACGCCACCATTGGTTTTCGGTAATCGTTTCTTGCGCGGGCTATAATATATACTCACAAATGTTTAATTACAAAGTTCAAGTACGAGATTCATCCACACGTAATGCCCGCGCATGCACTCCGAATCCATGGTATGCCTGGGTTGTCATTTATTGCGTTAATAGTGAGAGTTATTCCGAACGATTCTGTAAGTTCAATTAAATTGCTTAAAATCTTTTTGTGTAAAAGCGATTCAAATGGACAACAATAATCAGTCAGATGATGTCACTGTCTGAGATCAAAGATCATTCACTGGAAGCAGAAACTTTACGTGAGCGTACGGCGCCGAAAATGTACTGTAACTTTATTCAACAATTAATATTGGTTACACAACACAGTAGTTGTTATTGCACCTGAAAATTAAAAGTGTCGTTATTTTCTGTCATTAGAATTTTCAGTTCTGGCTAAGGAACGGAATGCAGCTATTTGGAGCGAGTGCGTGTATGTGTTTAGGCTTTAGTAAGCCTGCACTCTGTTGCCATATTATATATATTTTCTTCGTAATTTAATATCTATATATATTGAACTACACTTACAAATATATATATAATATATATTTCATATATATTTAATTTATTTTAATGTATTTATAGTCCCATTCATTGAGCACATTTATAACACTTGCACTTCACAGCTACACACAGAACCTATTAGCAACATTGTTTCAAATTAATTTTGTGGCAGGATTTACTCCGCATTCTCTATAAAATTTCAATATTTGAACCATTCAGAGCAAAAGTGGTGTAAGTCAAAATTGGGTAAAGAAGTTTAAAGTAAAATTCTGTAAAGATATAGCGCAAAATAGTAATTAATATGTCCTTCTTGCTGTCCACTGACTAATAATAGTTTAAATAAAGTAAATATTAATTGCGCTGCGCCTCTATTTTACAGTATGTTTACTTTAACCCCCATTACCCATTTTTACTTACACCACTTCTGCTCTGAGCGACTCATTTAGAACTCGTTTAGTTACTAGATAAGATGGTCTAATATTTTCAAATCTTCCTATTACAAATATATAATTCTATTGTCTTCGCGTAAACAGGGTAATAATATTAATAATAATAATAATAATAATAATAATAATAATAATAATAATAATAGACTAAAGAAAGCTATGAAGCATAAACCCACTCCATACCTCAGAATTGAATTATTTCGAAGAATATTGCCGAGTTCATGACTAGTCAGTTTCCTCAATGTCCTTATATACTGCAGGACCCTACTGCGACACTATCTCTGAAAGTCCTGAATTTTTAAAGTGTAGATAAAATTAAATTGCTAAACAACTTTATGACTGTCAGTTACTCTAGTAACAAAATGAGTTAAATAATTCATTCTTCTTACTTTATTAATATTTATGTTATAAGTCGCTTTTATCTCTATGATTTACAATGCTGTAAGTGCGCGTCATAATTTTGGAGTGCAGCAAGTTGAATAGTGCCACATTATTCTTACATAATTCTCTCAACTCTTCAGTCCATATCATCTACAACCTGGACATGTGAGCACTAGGGTTTTCCAGGCAAACCAGACCCTACTATCTTAAACTACGTCAAAGTAGTAGCTTTTAGTGCACCTTTTTTTAGGAACTAATAGGAGTACAGTAAAGGTTCTTCTGCAACTTATTCCTGACACTTTTTAGAGTTAATTTTACAGGGTTATTGTAAAAATATAATCCTATAACCGAGATATGAATTTTTTGTCCTATAATGCAAATTTGAATATTAGCTACATTTGCTAGATTTTTGTGTAAACGTATTTGGAAATTTAAATTTTATTTACGTCAGTGGCCATTTCTTAATGCTTGGTAATGTTTCATAATTCATTCATATTTTGCTGCCCTACGGCAGTTCTTTTCACTACAAACACAGCTTTCTCCAAACTTTTCTATTTTCTCCCTTCCTGATTGTATCCGCATATGTTTCATACAGTATATCTTAATGGATTCGATGACATAATTGCCAGAAGCCATTCACCCGAATTGACATTTCCCCGAATCCGATTTCCTGAATTAACTTTACCCTGAAACTCGTTTCTTCCAGACGACAAATTCCAGAAAACTAATAATCCTGAAAGACTTATACACTAATGATTAGCGAAAGCCTAAGTAAGCCTTTGAAGCTAAGTAACTGATTTTACAGTCTTGAAGGAAAATATCCCAGAATAGCGTTTTCGAAGGTATTTCAATAAAGTAAAATTTGCCAGTTCAGAGGGCTTATAATGAATGTCATAAGTACATTTTCATTGTTTCAGATGAAAAATTACTCCTTTTCTATGTTACAAAATATTTGTGTATATATTAACTTGTTTTAACGTCACAAGAAATAATTGCTGAAAAATCAAAATTTGGAATATGTCTCCTTTGCCCTAACTCTTCTGTCTGTCATACTTATGAAAATATGCCTTATGCCACTAATATTCGTTATTTTTTCCTAGGACACTAGATTACTTGGTCTTAATTCAATACTGGACTCTGCTTGCGCATTATTTATTTTTCGCTGAAAATGTTCCTCTAATCGCAGAGTTTTCTTTAGTGTTTTCTATAAGGATTTGAGAAGTTTACAGCTATAGACAGATCTTAGAAGTACAGTACTTATCCAAGAATTGGATATTATAAAAGAAAGGCACTGTGAACTCACCTAGGCTACCAATAGCACTCTCACACTTTGCTATATTAATCAGACTCTGAATGTACTAACCTTGCAGCGTGCTGTTGATCTCATACTCCGTCCACAGCTAATATGTTTATAATATATTTCAATTGAATCGGTTACCAATCACTGAGCTTTATTTATAACTAGACGCCTGCGTTTGGTGACCTAAAGCTTCCATACAACCCGCAGCAGTGTGGGCATGTATGGAGTATAGCTTGACGGCATACAACGCTGCTTAGTTCAGGTCTGCTGTTCAGTGAACATACGAAAACAAAACAAGTCTAAGCGGTTGAAAATGAGTAAAATGATTATAGATTGTTATTGGGAGACCGAAGGAAATGAGATCTTTGGGTTGGTCGAGGAGTAAATGGAAGGATAATATAAAAATTGATTTGAGGAAGGTGGGATATGATGATAGAGACTGGATTAATCTTATTCAGGACATGGATCGATGGCGAGCTTATGCGAAGGCAGCAATGAGCCTCCGGTTTCCTTAAAAGCCATTTGTAAGTAAGTAAGTAAGTAGTTATACCTGCCATTGGACTTTCAGTAAGGAAATGCGTAAAACATCTACATAACCAGCTGAAGCGAAATCCAATCCAAGTCAAAGATATCCCCTGAGAAGAAGTTGCGCTGGCTAACACACAAATCACGCTTGTTGATGATTACTAAATTACACATTACGGAGAAGAGGTGAGACTCACGTCGTTAAGCTGTGCAAGTGAGGAAAAGAATGAGCTATCAGAAAGGAAGTTTGTTTCGTGATAGAATATCCTATAGGAATCTACCGATATTAAAGTTCATCTCAAACTGAAGCTAATCTTCCCCATTCAGACTCATTGGCGACATAGCCAAGGTACAGGACACATCCTATCACCTCTACTCTAACTACTGAATAGCTTAGGAAAAGTTAAGATACACCGAGGTGAAAATTTGTCATTTTTGGTTAATAAATCACATTTCTTGTTTTTAACATTAAAAATTTTTGTGGTCTAAGGAAACTCTGGGCCAATTTTCATGGCCTTATGCACCTCTAATTGCATATTACGGCGGCCATGTTTGATTGGCTACACGCTGTGTGTAGATATTTAAAATTCTAAATATATTTTACTCTGTTTTAATTTTTGTACATTTTGCTTTACTAAATGTTACTCCTCCCACAAATATTATACCCGCTATATGTTTAATTTTTTGTAAGGATTTTGACTACGTGTGTAACAAGACTTACTAGCAGGATTTTTGCAACAGTTCGGCATTTTTACTGATTTTAAGATTGACAATATATAATAATTCTGTTGTTAATATTTGGGTGAAACTAATGAAAACCTGGTCAGTAAGTTTTGTTTGAAAGGATTTGAAAGTTGCGAAAATGATATTTCTAGCAAAAATGTTAGTTTTTTTAGGAGAAATGCCGATTTTTTGAAAGGTCATTTAGTTTTACAAAAATGTTAACAACTCACACCATTTTAAACCACATTTTGTAAAACTTGGTATACAAACTATTTATGTTTATCATAATCAATGTGCAGAATTTGAGACTTCTAATTGGATTAGTATAGAAAATTGAAATTTTCCCTTGGAGTATCTTTTAAAAGTGAAGAGAAACCAATAACGGTGTCCTATATAGATGAATAAAATAGAATAGAATGGAATGCAGAAACCATGTAAGGTTAGTGCATTGGTAAGCTTCTAAAGAGATAATACTTAGGAAACTAAATGAATATCATAATAATACATATAATTATTTATTTCCAGGTTCGACTTCGACATTTATTTCCTTTGCTAGTTTAAATGGTAGCAGTGGCATTCATTTTTGTAGCATCTTCTCTGTGGAAATTCTTGTCTTGACAGTACTTCAGACACTCTTCACCAGTGGCACATTTCATACCTGTAACAGAGATCATCATCAAATGCTGGACTTTTGATCTGTTCACCTCCTGGATTCTGCTGCTACATCAAACATTTCTTCGAACTTTGAATTATGTCTCTATGTATAAATGTGCAGAAACCGGCATGGTGTCCTATCTGACGTATAGTAGTAATATATACTCAAATTTGTAATTACGAAATTCAAATACGAGATTCATCCCACAAGTAATATGCTCACTGCGCATGCACTCCTAATCCATGAGCATGCGTGTTTGTCATTTATTGCGTTAAACGTGAGAGTTATTCCGAACGATTCTGTGCAAGTTCAATTAAATCTTTTTATGCAAAGCGATTGAAATGGACAACGAAAATCAGTCATATGGCGTCACTGTCTGAGAACAAAGATCAGTCATTAAAATAGAAACTTTACGTGAACGTACGGTGTCGGAAATGTTTGAATTGCTTAGAGAGAAATTTGTGTTGATTCTGCAGAAGACCGTAGTCTCGACGTTTCCGCGAAGATCATATTGTTAAAGAATATAACGAACCCACTGGAAGTCTGAAATCAACACCGACTTCACTACAGAGGTAAATGTTGCCGCTGTACTCATACAAGACAGACGGATGACTTGTGCAGACTTAGCCTTACTGTGCCAAAAATTTTTCCAGAATCAACTACAGCTATTGGAATCTGGTGTGCTGTTTCTCTACGATAATGCAAGACTGAAAATCGCAGAATCAGTGAATGCCGTATGACTGATTACAAGCGAAAAGCACTTCCTCAGCCAGCCTACAGTTCGGACTGATTCCATCTGACCATCTTTTTCCGAAACTGAAAATCCAATTTGGGTCACATTTTGCTATGTTAAAAGAAAAGGATACAGTTGTGACCCAATGCATCCGAGACCTACACTTGAATATTTCGATATGTTTACGGAAAGACACTATCGAAAATGTGAGATCTGTATGCAATTTTTTTTCAATAAATGTACTTCGAATTTCCTTCAAAACCAATATCTGCGAATATATTATGCACACAATATATACTTGTTCAAATTAACACTGTCATAAAGATCATCAATACTTCCGAATTATACTCACTTACTTATGGCTTTTAAGGAATCCGGAGTTCATTGGCCGAACATAAGCCCTCCATCTGTGCGAGATTAGTTCAGTCTCTACCACTACATCCCACCTCTTTGAAATCCATTTTAGTATTATCCCCTATTTATTCTTCGGCGTCCCCAAATGCCTTTATCCCTCCGGCTTGCCAACTAACACTCTATGTACATTTCTGTATTCGCCAATACGAGCTACATTCCCTGCCCATCTCAAACGTCTGGATTTAATTTTCCCAATTATGTCAGGTGAACAATAAAATACATGTAGTTGTGCGTTATGTAACTTTTTCCATTCTCCTGTAACTTCATTCCTCTTAGCCCCAAATATTTTCCTAAGCACCTTATTCTCAAACACCATTAACCTTTGTTCCCCTTCCAAAGTGAGAGTCCAAGTTTCACAAGCGTACAGAAAACCGGTAATATAACTGTTTTACAAATTCTAACTTTCAGGTTTTTGTGGGTGGACTGTATGATGAAAGCTTCTCAACCAAATAATAACACGCATTCCCTATATTTATTCTGAGTTTAATTTGTTACGTTTGCTCCAAGATATTTGAATTTTTCACCTCCACGGAGAATAAATTTCCAGTTTTTATATTTACATTTCGTACAATATTCTGTTCACCAGTCATTATCATAAACTTTGTCTTTTTCGGGATTTACTTTAACCTATCTCTTTACTTGCTTCAAGTAAATTTCCCGTGTTTTCATGGATTTTCTCCTAACACAGTCACGTCATCCACAAAGACAAGGAGCTGATGTAACTCGTTCAATTCTAAACCCTTTCTGTTATCCTGGACTTTCTAGTGGCATATTCTAGAACAAAGTTAAAAATTAAGGGTGATAGTGCATATCCTTGCTTTAGCCCGCAGTGGATTGGAAAAGCATCCGACAGAAATTGGCCTACACGTGTGTTTTTTCTCGTTACAGCAAACCGCCGCACTATTGGAAATCAGTTTTACTAAGTTCAGATGGCAACCTATATAAGTTTGTCGAAATATTACAAATAACTGCGATAGTATGCTAATTAAAACTACTCCTGACATTTACGGACACCTATGACAAACTTCGTGCTGAGAATCAATCAGCTGTATATATTCCAGCTTATGTAAGTATTATAATTACATTAATATTTTAAAAATGTATTATTTTCAATACATAATATCTTGCAAAATATACTGCTCAATACACGTTTGTAAAGTGCTGTACAAAAAGTAGGAAGTTAAAAACTCACTTTGCTCGTTTCTCAAACTTTTCCTCGATTTTTTTAAAACCACTTCCCAACCTTGTCTCATAATTTACTATTTGTAATATTATTAATATGATTACTTTGGTTTTTTTATGCTTGACATAACCACATTCTTAAATTAATCTTTTCTATGATCATCGTCACCTCGCTTCACGTCAGGGACACATGTACAGTGGCATATACGTACAATCGTACATGTTATTTTTAATTGATATTTTACGACGCTTTTCTAACTGCTATGGTTATCTAGCGTCTGATGAGGATTATAATGCCTTAAAATGAGTCCGGGGTCCTGCGTCGAAACTTACTTCAGCATTTAGTGTTATTGAGTTGAAGGAAAATTCAGGAAAAAAATTTCAACCAGCTAACTAGTCTCAATCAGGATTTTAACCTGTACATGTTTGTCTCACGATTAGGCACACTAACCGTTACCCACAGCAAGGTTGGCTTATAAGAGAAAAGAGTGACGTAAATTTTTTCTGAGAGTCGTATGTTGTACTTGCGGATTAGAGATATTGTGATCAAGTGATTCTAAGAACGAATTTTGTTCTGCACTTGGTATTTGACTCACCTTGAACAAGGCAGCGGTCAGCGGCAAATATCTGAAATTACAAATGGAGACAGGAACAAATTACGCTAATGTAATTTTATTATAGCACTTAAAGAATGCAAGTTATGTTGCGCTTCACTTTTTGTTACCTCATAATTATGAATATTTAAAAGATTATATATACCGGTATGAAATGTAACAGAGACACCATACAAATTGTAGGCCGACATAATTTTATGAGAACAATTATAGCTATACTGATACACTTTCTACTGGCGCATAGAATCTAATTTTACTGTCTTATATTATAAACCACTACTATTTTTCTCGACTAGGAAGCAAAACCGAGTAATATTGTATTAAATATTTTTGTCTAAAACAAGGTTGCAAAACTGGGGAAGAGGAAGGATGGAAACATCGTCTTCAATGACATCTGTGTGACGTTTGGCAAACACTGTTCTCTTTTTCTTCCTCCTACCGTACAATGACATGAGGGTTGAAGGAAGAGATGAGTTACGTGTCCCGGCTTATGACGTGTGCTTCAATTGGAGCACAGTTTTGCATTGTTACTGTAAAATATCTCAAAGAATACCATCTTTAAAATAATGTCATTACATGTGGTTCACTACGTGTACCACGTGTAGTTACAAATTTGTGTTTGACGGTTTATTATTGTTTATATATATATATAAACAATATATATATGAACAATTAAATTAACCTTAAAAGTAGTGGAAGGATGATAGATTTATACGTACCGCCATCACAATTAAGATGGCGAAGATGAAGACAAAGGGACGATTCATGGCCATTGTTGTCTAAGATATTTTCAGACGTACCTGAAAATAAAATTATTGCAAGTGTAGTATAGAAAACATTTCGATGACGTTATTAGAAACCTCGAGGAGCGTGGAATGACAGCAGAATCCAATCTGGAAAATGTAGCAACTAAAACGAATTACATTAAACACTTAACCGAATGTACTCTGAGGAATAATAAATATTTGTAATGCAATATACTCAAATTTGTTAAGAGAATAATGCCACACAATTAAGAAATCGACTGAGGACTTCGAGAAAGGTCGACTAAGGTTTATAGGCTTGAAATACGCTTGTTGATGACGATGATTATGGTGTGGATGATAATTTTAGTGAATAAGAAACATAAGAAAAAGAAGGAGGGACAAAAGAAACGTCGCAAATTCTCCATTCTTCTGTTACCTGATAACTTTATTTTTCGAAAAAATTTTACAGAGCAGGTGAGAAATTGTTTAGTCCAGATCTTGTACTAACATAATCTGAACGTGACCTCGATCTACAATATCAGTTAATTTAAGTAAGAAATTCTACAGCCTACTTATGGAAATACGGTAAAATTTTCATTAAACCATGTTAATTGATTACCTAAATATTAGAAACAAAATTATGCAGAGCCCTAAGGTTAGATTAGCCATGTCTAAACAATAGTTTACATCAATTGCATAGTCTGTGTTTAATAAATTTGCTTATAGTACACATATTTGTTAATTTTAATAGATTTAGATGTGTTATTCGTGACTGGTTAATCAAAACCCTTTTTGATATAAATTAATTCATGGAAACTAGTGCTGACATATTATATTTAATTTATCTTATTTTACTTTTGAATTTGTCTATATATTTGTGATATCACGACTATTTTTATCAATAAACCATTATATAGATTGATATCTCAGCTATCAGTGTGGACATAATATTATATACCACTGCAGAGTGGGTAGTGTACGAGAAAACATTCCAATATCTTATTAATTCCAATGAATACTTCTATCAGAAAAATAAATATTTTCACCTTAATATTAACGTTGTTTTACTATCCGTACGGTCCTGATTTTTACTTTTCACATCAAAGAAACTGATAAGGATTCTTCTGCAGTCTCTAAAATAAAATCGACGAATTTCTTGCAAATTCAAAACAAAAATTAAAACGTATCGTTATTTTCTGCCATTAGAATTCTGTCAGCTCTGACTAAGGAACGGAATGCAGCTATTCAGAGCGAGTGCGTGTTTTTGTTTTCTTACGTAAGCCTTGCACTCCGCTGTTGCCTTATTACATATATTTTTCCTAATTTCATAATTAACTATATCATTATTTATAAAGCGCTATAAAATATATATTTAATTTATATTCTATAGTCCCCTTCAATCAACACATTTATAACACATGCATTCTTCACAGCTGCAATACAGAGCCTATTAGCACCATTGTTTTCAAAATTAATTTTTGTGACAAAGGATTTACCATTTTCTATAAAATTTGAATATTCATAACTCGTTTAGTTACTAGATAAATTGGTAGAATATTTCAAATATTCCAATTACAGACATAGAATTTTATTATCTTTGACTAAAAAAAAAGTAGTAATAATAATAATAATAATAATAATAATAATAATAAGAAGAAGAAGAAGAAGAAGAAGAAGAAGAATACAAGACTAAAGAATGTATGAATGATAACCTACTTACCTCAGAACTGAATTATTTCAAAGAATATTGCCGGGTTCATGACTAGTCAGTTTCCTCAATGTCTTTATATACTGCAGGAAAAAGAAGTGCAATGGTATTGCGACACAATCTCTGAATGTCCTGAATTTTCTAAGTGTAGATAAAATTAAATTGCTAAACAACTTTCATGATTATCAGTTACTCTAGTTAAAAACTGGGTTAATAATTCATTCTTCTTACCTTATTAATATTCATGTTAAAAGTCGCTTTATCTCTATGATTTGCAATGCTGTAAGTGTCATAAACTTGGAATGCACACTTCAATGGTCCCAAATTATTCTTACATTATACTCTCCATATCATCTATATTCTGGACAAGTGAGCAGTAGTGTTTTGCATGGTACCCAGACCCTACTATCTTAAACTATGTCAAATTAGTAGTTTTTAGTGCTCCTTTTTCAGAAACTAATAGAGTACAGTAAAGGTTCATCTCCACTTATTCCTGACACGTTTAGAGTTAATTTACAGGGTTTTTGGAAAAATATAATCCAATAACCAAGCTATGAATTTTTGTCCTATAATGGAAATTTGAATATTAGTTAATTTTTGCTAAATTTTTGTATACCGGTAATCTTATTTGGAAATTTAAATTTTATTTACGTCGGTGACCATTTCTAAATGCTTGGTAATATTTAATAATTCATTCATTCATATTCTTCTGTCCAAGGGCAGTTTTTTCACTACAAATACAGTTTTCTCCAATCTTTTTCTATTTTCTCCTTCATCTCTGTATCCTCATATGATTAATATATTTTAATGGATTCGCTGACGTAATTACCAGCAGCCATTCACCTGAATTGACATTTCCCGAATCCGATTTACTGAATTTACTTCCACCGAAACTTTTCTTTTCTAGACGACAAATTCCAGAAAAATAATATTTCCGAAAGTTTTATATAATAATGATTACGAAGAAATAGAATTTCGATGAAATTTCTACGACAATTTGAAAACGGTAATACCATCCTCAGTTAAGGCAAACTCTGCCAATTTCATAGTATTAATTTTTTCTGTCTATAGTTATACCTAAAATTTTTAAAAAAACTACCTTCATGCGCAGTTAATCACTAGACATAATTTCATTGGTTGGTATAAAATCAGATTTTAAGGAACTGCGAACAGAAAAATAGCTCCATCTAAAACATGAGATCATATTTGTATCTTTCAGAAACTCGTGTAATTTTCGCAGGACTGCTTCGGGCAATTTCGCAGTAACACATATGCTATTTTCAAGAATGTTTTTTTAGCTCAAAACATTTTTTAATGTAATCTAAACATCAGTATATGTTTACACGCATGATCTGAACACATTAACAAACTATAAGCTATAAATATAGAAGTGGGCTTCAATTATTAACACTAATAACAGGAAAAGACTTGCATATTATTTGTAAATTAATAAATTTATCTAACACATATCTGCATTAAACATTATGCCAAAGATAGAAAAAAACACATTACGAGAATTATTTAGTCCTAATCAGAATCCACTTCCGCTGGCAAGACAATTTTTTTCTCCTTTCTGTCGTTGTTTGAAGATGGACAGACTTTGCTCCTTTTGGGGACACAATTTTGTTTGGTTTGATAACCAATGATACCCCATGCCGTAGGGTAATAGAGCCTAAAGAGAATACATTTCAATTAACTCATCAAATTAGGAAACAGAGTTAATATCAAAGTAACATAAAGTGAAATGAATAGAAGCAACAATTAGATGAACTGGAATACCTGAACAATCGTATTTGTAAACAATAGTGACAATAAACTTCTGAAAATCTGAAACAGTGTGTCACACAAAAAAATTTGAGTATTCCAAACATTTAGGCATACAAGAACTTTTATTAGTGGCAGTGAGGCCCATTAATAAACTTCATGGACCCACAATGAACATGATGCACACTGCCTCATATCCAATGCTTCAGCTGATTCACAGACAAAACAGTAGCAAATAAAGATGATTCAGTTGTAATTTGTGAATGAGTTGCTGCTGTATTTCTGACTCCTGTTGTTGCAGTGGACTTTTAGTGACCAAACTTGGAGCAAAGGCTGTTTCTGGTATAACATATGGCGCAAAAGGACAGATACCAGTGGCTCGAAACCATTGGCGACATTTTGTACGGTCATGCACTTATTTCAGATAGGTGTAAATATTTCTGAGAATCTCTTTATGTATAGCCTTTCAGGATGAAGATCCAAGTATCTGAGCAATGTTTCATCCCAGTAGTGTTCGAAAGATATATAGACTGTTTTATCAAATGGTTGTAGTTCACAAACACATAAGAGTAAATGTAATGTCTGCGAACAAAGTAGTAATCTGTACTTAGGCCTAAATTATTTATATACCCTATTTAATTTCATCCCTAGATATTTATTATTATTATTATTATTATTATTATTATTATTATTATTATTATTATTATTGTTATTGCAATCTGAAGTGGAAGTTCATACTCAACAATATAATTAACTTATTTAATCGTCTTGTAAATGTTAATAGTTGTTGGGAAATAAGGCTCGGGCCTTATTTACCTGTTGTTGCTTGGGCTTTATTGCCTATGATTTTGAGTTTATCTCTGTGTCATGGAGATTTGGAAAAATTATTTTGAACCTGTATCTGGAACGACGAAATATCTTCATATAACATGCAATAACATTTTCAATATTCTGAGCATTGAAATATGTTATTACATTTAACTTTACTTTCAATATTATAGTTTTGTCTCCTCGACAATGTTTCGGCGCGTTTTCTACTTCATTTCTACCAACATAAGATACGCTCAAATTATTAGGCAGATGTTATTTTAGTTCCCAACATGACTACAGAGTGATCACACTTCCTCTTAGCCTTGATCCGCGAATTTCAAAGTTGGGCCTTATTTCTCGATGGGCTTTATTACCTGCTGGCACCTTAAAATAAGGGAAGATTTATATATGCTAGCTGTGCATTGAAGATTGAAACGTGAAGTACAACTTAACAAGTGAACAAATACAAATTGTAACAACATACCAAAATGAGTTGAGTCTTGCACCAAACTAGTCGCAAGTGCAAAAATGAAACAAAACATCTTATATTAAATATTTAAATTGTAGAAATTGTATTAAAATGGTATGTGCGTGTGTAAAATTATAGTGTGTATAATGTAAGTTGCAAACGATTATATGTAAATTATGTACTTTTTCTGTGAACTATAATATAATAAATATCATATAATATCCTAAATATCATATAATATCTATTTCTATGAAAATATTCCTTATGCCACAAAATCCGCTATATTTTCTTCGAACATATGAAAATTTGGTCTTAATAATTCAATACTGTATTCTGCTTGCGCAATGTTTATTTATCGCTGAAAATGTTCCACTTATTGAGATCTTTGAAGTTCTTTTCCAAGAACTGGATAGTGGAAAAGGAAGGCACTGTTAACTCAACTAGGCTAACAATTGCACTCTCATACTTTGCTATATTAATCAGACTCTGAATGTACTAACCCTGCAGCGTGCTGTTGATCTATACTACGTGCACAGCTAATATTTTTATAATATATTTCAATTGAATCGGTAACCAATCACTGAGATTTATTAATAACTAGAGTCCTTCGTTTGGTTACCTAAAGTTTTCTTACAACCCGCAGCATTGTAGGCATATATGGAATATAGCTTGACGGCATACAACGCTGCTTAGTTCATGTATGCTGTTCAGTGAACATACGAAAACAAAACAAATCTAAGCGGTTGTAAATGAGTGCATAAATAGAATAATTTGGTAGCGAGAACGTCAATAGTAAAGAAAATGTATATTACAAAGGACTGATCCACACACATTCTTGATAAAGGTGATGATGATGATGATGATGATTATGGGGGTTTTTGCTTCGATATTGTAGCTACTTCTGATTCTGCTGAAGCGACGTTATCTTACCAACTGATATTACGAGTGTAGTAATGTATTTGCTACTGTTATGAAAATATGTAGGTGTCCAAATGGTTTGAGATTTGAGGTGTGGACACTGCTCTTATTCTGATTTCAGAACATTGTTGGTAAAATGAAATAAATTATGGTCGTATTTGTATTTGGTATAAATTTAATATTCAGGATAATATCATTAATCTTATTATACTTCACATGTTTTTGTAGCAGACATTATTTATTGGTAACATACAGTACTACTACATCAAAAATATTCTGTTCTAGGAATAACTCAAAACACAAGCGAGTGATCCGAAATGCTACAACTTACAACCACATGTTAAAAGTGTACACATAACGAACTATTGTTTGCACCATAAAGACTCCAAATAGTGACTGTACATCACATAAAAGTATTAATTAACTCTAGATTGCATTGCTTGACTCCGCAGTAAAATGTTATAGAATTGCAGCAATCCCGAGAAATTCTGAAAGGATTTATGCTCTACATTTAAGTATGACTCCCATTATTTTATTTATTTATTTTTTTTTTTGAAAGCGCTCTCATGAGACTACGTCCGCCCATGTTACTGTTCCAACATACTGCGTACATTCAAAATAATTTTGTGGAGATTATATATATTTAGTATTATAATACAGAGATATTTTTCATTTTGCAGACAGTTTTTATCATGACTATTACACTTTTACTACGTCACACTACTTTCGACCAATAAAACGGTACGAAAGGACGTATTTCAACCAATCATGGCTGCTTATCTCACAATTTTATCGCGTCCCTAGCATTTGTTTAATTTTATCGCGTCCCTAGCATTTGTTTAATTTTATCGCGTCCCTAGCATTTGTTTTTTGTTTGCCAACATTTGAAACTCCGTTGGTCTGGACGTCAAAAAAAATAATAATAGAAAATTACAAACCACTCCAGTCGATGCACAGCAGTTTCAAATATGACTCGCATTGGCATTCAAGAACAAGAATTAATAAAAATCACTGATCATACCTATGCGTCTTCTGAAATCCGAGTTACAAAGAAATGAAGAGCACCATTCGGAAATCCTGAATAAGTTGAATACACCATGTAGGCCTAAGTCAACGAGTTCCACTTCTATTATGCACATGTCCAAAATAACATCAATTGAACCACCAACCACATTCAAATTTGAAAATTGTACATTCAGTAATTATTCCTTTTAAAATTATTCTTATTACTCTTGTTTATTTTTATGTAATCGTCGTTAATTAAAACTTTTCTAACACATGTGTACAGTATATTAGTTAGGTTATGTTATAGCTTCTGCTATATGATGTTATGGATAGTCACGTATCAGAGATTGTTTAATATTAAGATTTATTGAAAATCAAGTGACGTTGATTACTGGGATTCGGATAATTGAAGTGGAATGCAACTGTTTTAATAATAAAAATGAAACTGAATCAACAAAGCCTTCTTGACTAGTAACATTGCCATCGTGTATGTATAGATAGAGAACTTCTCGACGAGAAGGCATTGCTCACTACTGCCATCTAGCATGCATCTAGCGTAATATTTGTAATATTGAGATGGTACAATAATCCATTTTATTTTCGTAAGTCAATTAATATTTTATTGTATTGGAGTACTTCGTTACTTCTAATCTTTATATACTTTCTTCTAATCGTGTAATAGTCATTCAAATCCCAATCGAGTTTTGATTTTCTCCAGATAAATCAAAACGTCTAGTGAGATTACTGTTGATAATGTGCAAATGCTTAAAATGTGTGAAAATATAACTTTGACTCAGGTGCAATTAATTACACCATTCTGCATTTCAAAACTTATATTCTGTTGTTTTCAATCTGATAGGTATTCTAAACGGATTTTTTGTGCTAAATTCGAAAATAATTTCCATTTTTCCCCCGTCACGTCAGGTTTTCAGACAATTCATGAATAACTAGAAATGAAATTAAGCTTTGTGAAACGTCATAAAAATTATTTTCAAGATGAATTTCGTGAGATAAAATAGACCACAATTTGCTATTTGCCACTAATTAATCATTAATTAATATCAGTTAATAATTATAAGCACTTTCATAACCTTACCTCAATATTGCACTTCAAATTTTCTCCTCTTTGACCTCCTCGCATGTTGTTCAGAGCAGGCACTTTTTATCATCCAGTTATCATCCAGTTATCCAGTTACTTTGTGACCTGGTAGAGAGTAAGAGAAGGCCCTATTGCCTTAACTCTGCTAGTATAAATAAAGAATTTTTATTAATTATTATTATTATTATTATTATTATTATTTTTTATTATTATTATTATTATTATTATTATTATTATTATTATTATTATTATTATTATTATTATAGTCCGCAATGTTTCCACTATGAAGCAAAACACCTGTAAGACTTGCCTGAGAAGAATCTATGAAGAACCTCCACTCTTTGGAATTATAGTTTATGTTATGAGATTTTAAAACGGCAAGGATGTCTTGGAAATACACTAAATTTTCTTCTTCAGCAAAAAAGGAATGTTTCTTCTCACGATGCCTGTACCATGAAACATATGTACCTCCAGCCATTACTTTCTTTTCCTTTAACATAGAACCTAATAGTTCTGCTGTTTCTTTAGCAAAATTTAAATCTCTCACTAAATCATTAAGCTCACTTTGATTAAAACATCCATTTTCACCAGTATTGTCTGGTTCATAAATATGATCCACTGGAGATTCAGTTTCAGTGCTACTGGATGCACATGACAATGTATCTGATTCAGGAGGTAGCGGAACGGGAATATCAGGACCATGAGGTACGGGCCGAATGGCAGAGGAAATGTTAGGATATAGAATATCTTTACTGTTTTTAGCAGTATATCCAGCTACCTTAACTGTACAAAAATAACAATCGTCTCCATGATTTGTAGGTTCCCTCCAAATCATAGGCATACCAAAGGGCAATGACTTCCTTTTTCCATTTTTCCAACTTCTCAACTCTTCAACACAACTACGACATACTTTATGGGGGCACCAGGACTTGTCCTGGTCTCCTAACTTAATGCCAAAATATTGAAAGTAAGTATTCTTTACAAAAGCTGTTATTTTGTCTCTGTTTTACTAACGTATATTACCCACATAGAGTATAGCAAAACAAATTTGGATCATTTACACAACCACGTTTCGACATTTCTATGACACAACGCTATTATGTTGTACTCTCGCATAAAAATGAGAACTCACACACTTCACATTTACACGACAACCAACAACACAAAACTGAACCTCTAATTTTAAAACAACTTTTAAAGGGGATAGGTTTATTATCTCAGTAAGGAAATCTGTAGCCTCATAAGCTGGATGGCACTTCCATAAATAAATATATATACAGGGACTCTATGTCATTTCTCTAATTCATTGTTAGTTTTAATAGCAGTCTCTAAGAGTAAATTTTTCCTTCGTAATTTTTTTATGATCTGAGACACTAATGGCCGTGTGCACCATTCTCAATCATCTAGCCCGTTTATCAGCAATCACGGAAACATGGTTAATTCTTGACAATGATCAAGTTACAGATGCGGTGCACCGACATTTTCCCTCGATCAACTCAGTACCGTCAGCTGACGGTACGCTCGCTAGAGAAGAATCACATGAGCTCTAGGTTACCGCGTATAAAACGGCGAACGAACGCATTCTGTCAATTATCTCTTCGTTTTTGTTTGTCGGACTGTTTCAAACATCCTCGCAGTTTTCAAATAAGTTTCAATAATCATGGAAGAAAAAAAGAAAAGAGCACAGAACTTCTAACAGTTCGAAATGGGAATTCTTTTAGAGCTCGTCAGCAATTCTGCATCCATATTAGAGAATAAAGTACTGACGGAAGTTCTCTAAGAGAAAAATAGGCTACCTGGTTGCATTTAACATCACACATAATTTGCGACGTAATTTATACAGTGGTTATTTCATATTATTGATAATAATTGGGAAAATTTCAGTATACGGATACCTCACTGACAATTATCTTGAAATAGGCTACTAAAAAGAGCAGATTTGTATGTGTTTGTCGAATGCTCATCATCTTGCTTACGAAAAGACACATTTCAGTGCCAATCATTTATTTGGGAAAATTTCAGTATACGGATACCTCGCTAACAACTATTTTAAAATAAAAAAAAAAGCAATTCATCTGTGTATGTCGAATACGCATCATTATGCATACGAAAAGGAAGTTTTTAGTGCCAACTTATTTTATGTGCACAAGGTTGGAATTTTGGATTAAGAGGGAAAGGAAAGTATCCTTGTTCTGAAATTTATCCATTTATTTAGCGTTCACAAGGTTGGAATTTTGGAGTAAGAGGGAAAGGAAGGTATCCGTGTGATTTCTCTTAATTCAATCGTAAATAGTCTAATTGTCCAAAACGTCATATAGGTCCTAATAGTTTCAAACGGCAAATCTATAGTTAATAAGTGATAATCTCGCATTCTACAAAATGGTCATTTAGTTTTACTATATTATTACTGGCATAGAATAACTATTTTATTATTATGTTAACAAAATTGAACAGTTAGACCTCAAGAATATTTTGTCTTCAATAAAAGTCCCGATCTTCCAAAGCAGAAACATATATAAAACATTAGTCTACTTTGAGAAAAAAAACATTTTATTATTCATCTACAAACTTATTCTTTCTACAATAACACCAATTCTGTTATTTCCGCAGTGATTTGAGTGTTCAAGATACATCATTTCATCTTCAATTTCATCAATTACGTCAAATCGTACCGCCATTTTGGTTTTCTCGACTTGACCGTTCAATTCAAGATAATCGGTCCCACACCCGTGATCAAATTTGATCATCATCAACTCGCTTGTTTAACTTTGATCGAGATTGATACTCCGCAAATTGGCGTTGAAGATGGTCAAGTGCCGACTTAACTATGGTCAAAGTTTAATCGAGAATGGTGCACACGGGCATAACATTTCAACTTCCTGTTTCTAGATAACGTTGGGTGAAGACAGATAAAAATCTCAAAGAATAAACAACGGATGTATTAACCTCGGTTCATTTTAAGGTGGAGGATACAATTTTGTACATCCCTCAAGGGCGGATATAGTAGGTAGATTTTAATAAATATCAAATACAAACATAATAAGCTATATTATGTCACATTTTAAGTAATAAAGTTTAAATTATAAGCTATTCTGCCTTTTTAACACACGACAAGCACACTGTAATATTACTATATTAGGAAAAAAATTGAAAACATAAAATTTTGAATTGTAAAAAATTCTGACGTGGTACGCGAAAACGGATTTCATTTTTGGAATCAGTGTGAAATTGTGATTCAGAAACGCTCATTTATTTCAAATCAACAAAATCCATGAAGAACGGTGTTATTTATAATATGATGGTACTAATATACAAAATATTCATGGACCAAAGATGGGTAACATATTAAAATTAAAACATTCCTAATAAATTTAAAAAAAAGTTAAGTTAAATTCTTTTAAAGAATTTCTTTTACTCAGCTATATCATTTGAATTACTCATGTTGATCTTTTGTTTTTAAAAATTTACAGAATTTGGACCATAGTGAAAATTACTGTCATTAATATTGGAGTGCTAATCGCCCCTGTACAACTTCTAGATTTGGTGGAAATGGTGACGGGATTGTAACATTGGAGTAATGAGCCCAAAATTCCTCTAAGGGATTACCTAACTTTAGTCTTGCAGTTCGAAAAAATTATAGGTATCCTACAAGAAAAACTCAGATCGAACTTGTCGCGGCGCGCATGCTTTACTTTTCTTACCCCCTGTAGTAGACGTGAGAGCATTGTGGGAAATGGAGCATAGGTCATCTGCGCGAGGCAGTCACGTCCGATGGTTTCTGCGCACTGAGTATTCCTTGTCGGTTGCCTATAGTAGAAAGATCGACAGGTACATTGTTTTAGTATACTGCATATCCTTACGTAGAACTACGTGCAGGTGTGAATGCCTGTTGGAAGGTGCATAGCAAGTGGCATATAGGGAGAACGAGGGCTGAACAGGGAGAATAAGGGAAGTCAAAGAATATAAGAGAAAGGCAATGAAAACAAGGGAATTATAAGAACAAAAAGAAGAATAAAAGAGTAAAAGAACACGAGAACAAGAAAATGACAAGAATAACAAGTGGAAAACAAGAACAGCTAATGGAAGACAGTAACAAGAGTAATACAAAGATAACAAGAGAAATACTAGGGGAACAAGGGGAATGCAAGGAGAAAAAGAGAAATACAACCAAATAAGAGGACACAAGGAAAGAGAAGAGGACATAAGGAAACGACCAGGTATGCAAGAATCAGTAGGAGAATGTAATGAAAAGAAGAGGAACAAAAGAACAAGGGGAAGATAATGAGAACAAGAGAAATATAAGGAGAAGTGAGGAAATACAAGAAGAAGGGAAAGGAAAACAGAACAATGGCAATAAAATGAGAAAACGGAATAGAGGGACAAAAAGGGAAACATAAGGACAAAGAGAAGAAAAGGAAAAGGAGGAAGACAAGTCGAAGAAGAGAATGCAAGCAGACTGAAGCTGATCCAAGTACTAGAACAAGGGGAATACAAGGCGATAAGGGTAATAAAAGGATAAAAGGGGGAATACGGGGAAATCATGGGTACTGGAGGAGAAACATTGGAATACCGACAAGGAGAACGAGGGAAATACAACGAGTATAAGGGGAATAGAAGAAGAACAAGGGAAAACAGAGTAACGAAGAGAACACGAGCATAACATTATTATGAAGAGAACAAGTAGACAAAAAGCAGAACATGAGAGGGAGTTATATTTAAGTGGCGGCAAATTACTAAGTTACTCTCCATGCCTAGTTAGGAGAAAAACGTAAGACATATTTCACGTAAGAACCAGCCAGGTAATCAGCCCAGACATAATTAATTGGATCCCGGACACGAATCCCGTTCTGTACAAGCTATACTCCACCTGTGGCTGATTAAAGAAGTACCTATTCGTTAATTACCGAATAGAATAGAACGAAGTAATAGTACTGAAGGAAATAAATTAAAATATAGTGAGATACATTTCAATAAAATAGAACAGAATGAAATGCCATGACCATGAATCCTTTTGAACTGACATATTTGTGAAGAGGCGATGTATGGGGTAATAGAAGAATGTCATATGAATGTATATAATTGTTTATTTATTACGATCTCTTAGCTTTGACATTAGTTTTCGCTTAGTCGGTACATTCGCACCTATAATATATGCACCTTCCACTCTCAAATCTTCTACTCCTGCACAAATCCTTGCATGCTGGTTGAGTGCATTCGCCTGTAACAGAGATCATCATCATATAATTCTATATCGATTAGAATACTTGGTTTGATCAGCTTTCAGATTTAGCCGCTGCGTTCAAAGTTTGTTTTTAACTTCAGACCTGTCGCTATTTTAAAATCTATCTCTCGGTTTCTGGAAGCTGTTATGATGTTCAATCTGAAGAAATCCTTTGTAAAAGTGTTTGCTGCAGAGTTTTAAAGAAAAATATTATGTCGCTAGAATTATTTTTTCCATATTTCTAACTAAATACAAAGCCTAAACGTCTCTGGTAACGTAAAAATGTGATTCTTGGGATGACGACATTTTATTTATTTGTGAACATATATTTTACGTAAACTGTAGGACGGACATTCCATTATACAGAATTAACCGCAAGTGATGTCATTAATCCTGTTGAATGATTTCTTTATTAAAGAGCAATAAAAAGGTGGAAACCATCTTACTATATTTTGAATAGTTTTCCAGAAGAAAGTGTATTTTAAAATACATAATCTATGAGATCGTGCAACGCTGTAATCAGTAGCGAGTGCACGACAGGTCGTGCTCCTTTGAACAGTCATCATCCTTCAACTGGATTGTTCTGAATAGGCAAGTGGATGGTCATTGCCATTTAAAGTGAGGGACATAATTGATGAGCTGGCAAAAATGTTTCAATTTCAGTAGCGCGGTTGATAGTTAAACTTGTTGATGGCTGTGCTTCAAATTCAACCCTCCAACTTCGTTGAACCTCAACAACTTTCTCCACTTTTCAATAACATTTCAGTATCCACTTACGTTCATCGAACGATAATTGCACCGCCATGTTTTTTTAACAAATAAACATATTTCCACTGCCTTCTGAATCATAAACCACAAAAATCGTATTTCTATATCATTTCTTTGCTGTGAAATATTATTTCAAAAAGCGTATACTTCAATTTTGGACGCTCTGTGGATGTAGATATCAGCCAGAACCTAAATTAGACAATTTTGAATATTATTTTAATGCTTTCTTCTCTTTATTTTATTATTGAGTGTATTAATAAATTCTTCGATTATGAGTTGAATATATCACTAAGAAATATTTTTAGTAGTTTTTGCAATGAATTGTATTCATTAAATATAATTATTTTTATATAAAGTGTTATTAATAAAAACAACTTCAAATGATAAAACAGTGCTAATGGCAGGTTTTTTCTTCAATATCAGATATACGTGCATTCAAGATTTCAAGAATGTGTACCAAAATTGTATAAGCTATGAGGAAAACGGATTTGGAAAATATATGTTACGGAAAATGAGCGACAAGCTACCAAAGGTTAAAAGCTCTTTCCGTTTTAAAATGGCCAAGTCAGTTTACAGTCTCACGTTTTAAGTCTTAACTCGGATAGTATTGCAGTTATTTAGACATTTTTCTACCATTTTATTGAGGAAAGTGTATTAAAAAAATGTGCTTCCCTATCTGTATTATATTACGTCCCCCCTTTATGCTAGGGCTCTGCTTTTCCAATTGACTACTTTGGTTAGTGACAAAATGACAAGAAAATACGAGACTAGTGACAAGTTGAAGAGCTTTTTTGTTTAAAGCTTGTCAAAATGTCTATTGTTCAGATGTTTACCAAGTAAGATGGCGTATCATAGTGTGTGTTTCTTCACGAAATAGATGAAAATAGATTATTTGTGGTGCACTTTTACCAGAAGTAAGAAAATATGAAATAACTAAAAAGGCGGGATTTTGAATTGTTTTTGAAGCATTAATTCGATCAGTGTTTCGTCTAAATTCATCTCCAATTACAGGTAAAAGCTGTTCCATTTCTACAGAAATTAAAAAGAATTTCGAGTTAAAATAATGTTTTCCCTTAAAACTAGAAGAAACAAACCTTTGTATATGCAGTTCTTTTAGGATTCTATATTAAAAATTTTCATTTGAAACAATTAACCGCAATATTTTATTCTTCTTTCCTTCAAAAGTAACTTAGAAGATGATTGAAAATTTGACCAAACGTCTCGATTGGTCAAAATCATCTAAAGTGTTCAGACTAGTCCCAGTAAAACGCAGTTTACTTATCTGTATGTTTAGGAAACGCGATCATCTGATAGTGGAAAGTTGGCGCTTTTTTTTTCTTTTCACTAGTCAAAGCAATCGTTTTAAGGAATAGGACCCGGTGTCATCCGGTTATACTCCGACCACATATATGGAGAAATTATTTCTTAATCGTATATGCTAGGCCTATATGAACTGCATTAAATATATCAAGCGTGCTGGTATTTGGTCACATAAGTCGGAGACTTCAATATGGTGATGCCTGTCATTAATAGTTACATTACCGGTTGTTCTATATGGTTGTGAAACTTGGATTCTCACTTCGAGAGAGAAAGAGAGGTTAAGGGTGTTTGAGAATGAGATGCTTAGGAAACATTAGTTGTGTTAACTCTCGCTAGTGGTTTTATATTTTATTTTATCCGTCTTAGTATTTATTTTATTATTGTAAATATTTTTGTTTTATCACTATTATTATTATTATTATTATTATTATTATTATTATTATTATTGTTATTAAAGAATTATTTTGTATTACAATCTTTGTATCATTACTGTCACGATTATTCTATTATTATTATTATTATTATTATTATTATTATTATTATTATTACTATTATTTATATCATCAGCATTATTATTTGAACCCTGTAAATTTTATGTAGACTACTGGACTGTACCCGAGCACGAGCATTATTCTCATTTCGGGTATCTATTCATACGTATTCAATTCAAATGTAAATTGTAAATAAATCTGAAAATTTGAAAAAAAAAATTGTGGCTAAGAGAGATGAAGTTATAGGAGAATTGAGAAAGTTACACAATGCAAAACTACACGCATTGTTTTCTTCACCTGATTTAATTTAAATACAGATGTTTGAGATGGCTAGGACATGTAGCACGTATGGGCGAATCCACAAATGCATATAGAGTGTTAGTTGGGAGACCGGAGGGAAAAAGACTTTTGAATAGGCCGAGACATAGATGGAAGTATAATATAAAAATGGATTTGAGGGATGTGGGATAAGATTATAGCGACTGTGTAACTTTCTCCATTCTCATGTAACTTCATCTCTCTTGCCCCAAATATTCTCCTAAGCACCTTTCTCTCAAACACTCTTAACCTCTATTCTCCTCTCAAAATGAGTGTCCAAGTTTCACAACCATACAAAACAACCGATAATATAATTGTTTTATAATTTCTAACTTTGAGATTTAACTTTGAAACTGGATGACAGAATCTTCTCAAACGAACTGTAAGAGGCATTTCCCATATTTATTCTGCGTTTAATTTGCTATCGATTGTCATTTATATGTGTTAGTGTTGCACCAAGGTATTTGAATTTATCCAACTCTTCAAAGGATAAATATCCAATTTTTATATTTCCATTTCGTACAATACTTCCAAACCTATATCTTTATTTCCTTCCAGTAAATTTCCCTTGTTTTTTCCCTAACAGTTTATGGATTTTCTCCTAACATAATCACGTCATCCACATAAAAAGGAGCTGATGTAACCAGTTCAATTCCAAAACCTCTCTGTCATCCTAGATCTTCTTAAGGCATATTCTACTGCAAAGTTAAAAATTAAAGATGTTGGTGCATGTCCTTGCTTTAGCCCGCAGTGAATTGGAAAAGGATCTGACAGAAACTGGCCTCTACTTGTTTTTGCCTCGTTACACCAAACGGCCGCCACTATTGGAAGTTGATTTTGCTAAATTCAGATTTGCCAACCTACGTAATAATATAAATAACAGCTCTAGAGTTTTAATTGAAACTACCCCTGTCATTTACCGAAACCTATGACAAACGTCTTGCTGAGAATCAGTCAGCTGTTCATAATCTAACATACGTAGGTAATATATTTATATTAATATAAAAAAATATATATATTATTTTCAAAATATACTATCGTGCAAAAATACTGTACAATACTCATTTGTTAAGCGCAGTACAAAATGTGGGAAGTTGAAAAACTGGCTTTGACTGTTTTCAAACTTTTCCTCGATTTCTTTAAAAGCACTTCCCAACCTTATATCGTAATATTATTAACATGGTTACTTTGATTTCTTTCTGCTTGACATAACGACATTCTTTAATTAATCATTACTATCGATCATCGTCACCTCGCTTCACGTCAGAGACAAATGTACAATGATAGGGAGAGTTGCCAAAATTGGACCGTTGCCTAAATTGGACCGCAGTTGTATTTCAATATAAAGAAATATTTCAAACATTTCTGTTGGCACCACTGGTTGCTAACTCTGCCTGAGGTACTCATCTTTAAGTTCAGCGAGCTGCAGCCATCTCAGCGAATAGGATTGCCGTTAATGTGTTTTGGTGTTTTCTTTTACAATTTTTACGCCACGGATCTTAAGTTTCTGTATACAGTGGGAGTAAGTAATAACAATTTCTATACTATACTTTCCAAGTATTTTTATTAGCTACTATTTGCTTGTTTTAAAACTAATTTTTAATGTCATGTGTTTGTTTAGTGTCGTCTGACTACATATGTGAACAAGTTGCCTGGGTTGGACCTCTTGCGCGTTGCCTGGATTGGACTGGTCCAATTTAGGAAACTGTTAGTATTTTTTCAACATGAATACAAAGCATTATATTATGGGCAACATTAAGAAAAAGTAATATATTGAGGGATTCTGTGTCTTTATGTTTTCAAGATGTCAAAAGGGGAACCTACCGGAAATGATATGATACTTTGAAGATGGCGGTAGCAGCATAAAAAAATGGTGACGATGGCGGTAGCAGCATAAAAAATGGTGACTATGGATTCAAGGAGTGTGCTCGCGTATATGGAGTGCCATAGGCTACAACAAAGATACATGCTGATTGCAAAAACGCTTTCCAATGAAGTCCTTCGAAGGCAAGCAACCTTCAATTGAGATATGGAAAAATTATTGCCGACCACATTCTCTTCTTTGAAGAAAGGTTTTATGGGTTGACAATCAGGAGACGTGCATAAGCTTGCTTTTGATGTCGCAAAAATATGATGCTCCCTACACTTTTAACAAGGAGAAAAAAATGGCCGGAAAGATATGGTTCTGTGCTTCTATGAAGCGAAACTCAAAACTTTCTCTCCGTCACCCAGAAGGGACATCAATGGCCCAAGCTAAGGGGTTCAGTATGGAGTGTTTAATCAGTTTTCCGACCTGCTGGAAAAAACTGTCGATGAGAATGATATCACAGCAAATATTATGTTAAAAAGTTGGCGAATCTGGGTTTACAACGGTGCAAAAGAGACAACAAGAAGATATAGCTCAGAAAGAGAAGCACCAAGTCGGACCCGTAAGTTGTGAAAGAGGTGTAAACACCACAGTAGTCTGTGTTGTCAATGCGGCGGGGTTCTTTATACTGTCACTGGTAACTTTCAAACACAAGAGGAAATCATGTCAGCTTTTTATTTTTTGTCTACATTTTCTTATTCACAGGAGTTTCGTAGCCAAACAGGGAACTTTTTTTTTCTATGAGTTTTCCTGTAATTTTGAAATAGGCTATGTCACCGAGACAAGCAACTAATATAAAACTAATTTAATGCAAAGAGAAATATTCTGAGTGTAACAATCAGCTTGAATGCAATAGTGTTTCCGTAATTAATTTATCCTGTTTTTCTTTAATTTTTCATCAAAGTTCAGAGAATTGTGTAACTTCTTTCACCAAATATTATTATCTGATAAATTTTTAACGTAAAATTTGGTGAATTATAGATATTTATAATAAATATATCCTTCTTCTACTTATTTGTTTACTATTACTAATGTATTTTTGCGAGGTCAAAATTCGGACACTATGAGTCCAAATTAGGCAGCCGGTTTCCCAATTTGGACCATTTCCATGATTTCGGTTTTACCTTTTTATACTTATTGGGAATTGTGTAATTTAAAATATAACATTATAGGATGAAAGTACATAGAATGTACAATGTACTAGAACATATTTTGATTTAATTTCATTATTATTAAAGACATGGGATTGAAAAACAAAAGACTGGTCCAACATAGGCAACCTTCCCCTACATACGTAACAAACCTACATGTTATTTTTAATTGGTTATTTTACGACGCTTTTCTAACTGCTATGGTTATCTAGCGTCTGAGTGAGAAGAAGATAATAATGCCGCAAAATTAGTCCGGGGTCCGGCGTCGAAAGTTACACAGCATTTACTCTTATTTGGTTGAGGGAAAACTGCGGAAAAAATCTCAACCAGGAAACTTGTCTCAATCACGATTTAAACCCGGACACGTTCGTTTCAGGATCAGGCATACTAACTGTTACTCCACACCGGTGGATTTACATATTATTACGCATGGTTTACATGTAAAAGAAAGTAGTGACGTAAATTATTTCTAACAATTGTATAATTTGTCCCTGTGGATTTGAGATTATGTGATCAAGTCATTATAAGAATGATTTTATTCTTTATTTGGTATTTGACTCACCTTCAACAAGAGCGCGGTCAGCGGCAAATATCTGAAATTACAAATGGAAACAGAAAGAAAGTACAATAATTTAGTTATAACATTTAAAGAAAACAAGTTATGTTGCGGTTCATTATTGTTATCTCATAAATATTAATATTTAAAAAGCTATATATACCGGTGTGGAATGTAACAGGACCACAATTAACGAAAGATATACAAATTGTACATAATTTTATGAAAATAAATATTCCATTACCGGTATATATACCCATATACAAGTTGAAGTAAGTTATGTCATTAATTCTAGTGAATGATTCCTTCATTAAAGAGCAAAAAAAAAAAAAAAAAAGTTAAATACCACGTTGCTATATTTTGAATGCTCTTCCAGAAAAACGTGCATTTTAAAATACAAGAGTTATGAGATCGTGCAACGTTTCAACCAACCGGGAGTACACAATTAGTTGTGTTGCTATGAACACTCCCTTCACCTGTCATGTTGAATTTAATTGGAATGGAATAGAAATTGTTTTTAAATTCGTTACA
>JAJSOF020000027.1:32800859-32924739 GCA_025594305.2 Periplaneta americana
CGAGTTTTATAATTTTCATACGAGCGTCTTAAGTACCATTATAGGCAAGTTTCATACGACTTTTTATGCTCGACCATATTTATAACTTGAAATTATTCATAAGTATTCATGTTATTCTTATCAGACTGGTCAGCGGAAATAACCTTGTGCAATATCTCGTAAATTGTGAGATGTGCGCAGACGCGAAAGTATTGATTTGTTCCGAGAAACAAATGTCATTGACCTTGATATATAATCTAGAGACTAAAATAAACATTAATCTTGATATAAGCTTGAAATTGATTTAGACATTGAAAAACGAGATGAATAATTGAAGTTATTTGAATATTATTTACAATTAACGCTAATTATTATAGTAACAGAACATAACCTTCTACGACAGTATTGGATTTCCAGCCTCCGTGACGTTTCGCTAGTTGTCTTTCGATTGCATATCCGAGAATAATCGATACTTGCGCTTTCATATTTCTACAATGGTGTTTTCTGATTGGTGGAACACCTGAACTTTCATGAATAGGTGTACTTTAATGAGGTCAATTAAAGGGCTGCTACCAGGTGTATAATTACTACATTTCGGCATGGTCGAACATAAAAACTTTTCATTGACAACCAACTCATTAGTAAACATAGAATCCATACACTAATTCACTTAGAACTTCTTCACAAACACTAAATTAGAAAGAAAAGGCGTACAATTAATTTAGACTCTAGTCATGGATAAATTATTATGTAACACACGAGAGTAAAGATAATTTATGCGGTCGTGGAAAATATTACTATTGACTTCGCCTCGGGCACTAAACTTTCTAGTCGCGCATAGAATCTAATTTTACTCTCTTATATTCTAAATTATTAATTTTCTCAGCAAGAAAACAAAAAAAAAAAGTAAAATTGTTTTAAACGTATTTGTCAAAACAGAGTTGCAAAACTAGAATAGAGAGGGGTTGAAACATGGGGAAAGACTTCGATCCCGCATCCGCAATTTCGGAGTTTTCTAAGGCATTTTTATGACGTTTGGCAAACACACTGTTCTCTCTTCTTTCCTCCCACTACCGTACAGTGATGTGAGCGTTGAAGGGAAGGGATGAGTTACGTGTTTCGGCTTATGATGCGTGTTTCAATTGGAGCACAGTTTTGCATCCCTAGTGTAAAATATCTCAGAGGATAACTCCTTGAAATTAATGACATTACTTACGGTTCACTAAGTGTACCTATATATATATATATATATATATATATATATATATATATATATATATACTACTTATTCATGATATTTTAGTGGCTCGAGATCAACTTTATTAAGATAACTAAACAGGTAGAATTTGCCCGCATTTAAACTAACATTTCGAATGACGTAGTTTTTATCTATATTTGTAGTAAATAATTGTGTTTGCCCACGGTTTATTATATATATACAATTTAATTAACCTTAAATGTAGTGGAATGATGATAGTTTTATACATACCGTCATTACAATTAAGATGGCAAAGATGAAGACAAAGGAACGATTCATGGCCATTGTTGTCTAAGATATTTTCAGAAGTACCTGAAAATGAAATTTTTGGAAGTATAGTATAGAAAATATTAGAAACCTCTTGGACTGTGGAATGAGTCCTTACGATGCATTTGAAAGCTTCATCGTTTGTAAGAGCACAGAAAGATATTGCAGTGCTTTGTCTGCAGAAAAATGTATCTTTTCATGGAACCGCATATATTTCACTAGAAACGACAGCTAGTGTTCTTTAAAGTCCTCTCATTTACAAACAGGGCTGACTGATTTGCATTTTATTTAGGACCGGTATTTAGCCTATACTTTTATTTCCCGTATGAAGAATCCTGTTTAACACTCAGTACCCATCTTTCTGAAAAACGTTGATAGTCTACGGAGGACAAAATGTTGTTTGGCTTTAGAAATTTACCTTCCGATGCATAGTAAATGTTCTTTATCATCTTACTAGTTCCTAGAATTGTATAAATAATATCTCTAATATTTCCGCAGATTGGCTTAAATTCCAGAATGGGTTAGCAGATACATGGTCCAATACTGAAATATCAGTATTACGAAAATGTCCATAATGTGGTAACGTCCATTTATGTAAAATATCCAAGCATACAAAATATCCAATTACATATAGTCGAAAATTAAAATAACCAATCTGGTCATGGACCGATCTGAAAAAGGTCCAGTTCTTAATTAAATATGATCCTATGCCTGAAAAGTTCACTTGGAACGAAGTTGTGTAACTGTAACTGTAACTGTAACTGTAAACGGTAACTGTATTTAAAATAGTTCAGTTAACCCCTTTACTGCCACTGTTCCCAAATGGGAACATGCATTATTTACGGCGTAAATGATTTGAGAGGACCAATAACCATCTTATTTTGTTTCTTATGTGTCAATAAGTAGGAATATATAATAAACACCAACATTTTTAATAAAAAATAATTTTGGCATAAATAATTTGGGAAATTCTGAAATTTTATATTCCAGTCATTGAAAGTGTCTTGGGATCAAATGGGTTAAGTTTGAGATTAAATGCACGGTTAATTAGAATTTTAAGTTGGAAGTTTCCGAAGTCTGGCAAATTCGCCGCTAACACACTGATCTTTCTTCTCATAGTACAGATGTAAGAGGTCAGCGAATTCATGTCTGAGACAGACCTACCTTCCATCTCCCTCTCTGACTACAACGTTGTGATCTCTTCGCATCGTTCAGTAGTTTGAAATTAGCGGTCGTTTAATTAAATTTACACGAAAAACGTTTACGGTATTCATTTGCGCAGTAGGCATAAATTAATCTTTATTAGATTTTCTATAGCTATGGACGAAAATCACAATACTACACACAATATTATCGAATAAGAGGATGTTAATCATTTGAGAAAAACATTTTTTTTTCTGAAAAAGTATTAGCTTTCCACCAATATGATATATATATATATATATTTGTTACATACAACACAAGCTATTAGTTCTGAAAATCTACAGGACTATTTCACTTTTACCTTATATATGATTATGTTTGAGACCACTATCAATATATTTTAAGCGTGTTTTCTTCCAAAATAACAACGATCTTCGTCTAATAGTTCGTGTTATTTTGATTGTCAATTGAAAACATGCTCAGTCCTTAGACCGGTATCAAAAAAACTAGCCTAGTCCTTTAGTAAAAATGGACATAACACGTTTTGGAATTACACTGTTCAATTGTAGATATATGCATAGACCAAAATAGCAATAAAATCATTATAAAACTTTTACAAGAAGGAGAAGTTCATAAGGATATGCGGCAGGGTTGTTCGCTTTCACCAATATTAAGTAATATCTATATGGATGATATTGTCAATAAGTGGTATTTCTGTAGTAGTAGATACGAAAAATGGTGGCACTAACATTGTTATCGGAACTATGAAAGTTTAATACATAAATTCGCAAATGATAAAATCATACTTTTCAATCGTATTCAATGTAGTCTCATATGACATGCTGTTGTTGAAACTACTATCAACGGGGGTTTACTTCAGAGTACTGAAATGGGTCAAGGAACTTTTAACTTGAAGCAGTCAGAGAATACGGGTGGGGGAGGAATTATCGACCCCAATAGACATTTACTTCCGGAGTCCCAGGGGATTGACTTCGGGCCCCTTCTTTTCCAGGCTTTTTAAAATCATCTGCCAATTATCATCTTGTCCAGGGTTCGTTTATTCGCTGATATACTTTGTCGTATACAGGGAAATAAATGGTCATGAAAATACTAGTCTTCTTCAGAATGACGTCAATAGAATAAACGATTGGGCAATGGCCAACAAAATTAAAATTAATTCTCTGAAAAGCAAAGCCGTCAGATTTACAAGGAAAATAAATAAAATAATCGCATCTTATACGTTATGAGGTGATTCCATTCCTGATGTTAACAAATATAAATATCTACGAATAATTTTTAGCAGCGATCTTGGCTGTTGGGAACACGTTACTGACACAGCGGAGAAAGCATGGAGAGCGTTACACCACAGTCTAGTATATACAGTCACGAAGCTCAGTACGTAGTAAATATGCAAACATTAGATAGTTGCTCACCATTAGGATCGCTAATATCGCCTCATTACAGACAATGCGAAATAGTACCGGCACAGTCTATTATTTCTAGCATCCTCAAAACTCAAGCTTCGTGACTGTATATAGTAGACTGTGGTTACACCTTGTGATGAGGGTTCTAAGAAGCAAACCGAAGGAACACAATAACAAGCATCAATGCAACTGATATTACGCAACATTTCATCGTGGTACAGTGCTTCGACTTGCGTAAGTGAAACAACGTGAATCCTTGGTGTGTTAATATATAACAAACAAATTTTAACATTTTAATACGTGCAACACAGTGCAACTCAAAAACATTTAATAAATATAGGAACTGCATGTGATAACAACGTCAAGATAACCATATTGTCACATAAAACAATGGGACTTTTATTGTAGAAGTAAATTAGTATAGATTTTAATTATTAGCAAGTGCTTTTAATTTAATTTATATATTATTTTGTAAACGATGGTAGATCATCAAGGGTACATACCATAAATTTCACACACATATGGTGTATCAATTTGATCATGTAATAAGGCAATTCCATACATTTTAAATTGGCACATAAGTGCCGAAAACGTTAATGTTTAATCCAAATATAAACTAGATAAGTATAGGCGTTTAGCCCAATTTAATATTATTATATTACAACGTGCTTATCGGAGAATCATACAAAATGAAAATTCTAAGAAAAGGTTCTGATAAATCCAAAGAGATAGCATATAAGGCACAAGTTCGTCCAGTAATGGAATACAAGTGCCGCATATTGGGGTCCTTACAGATTAGAACATATTAAGACATTGAAAAGATTAAAAAAAAAGGGCTCTCAGGCGTTGTCATAATAACTCAACATTGAAATGGGACACACGGACAGAAAAACACGAATTCGATTATGCGCATTCGTCCAGTGATTGGAATACAAGTGCCGCATATTGGGGTCCTTACAGATTAGAACATATTAAGACATTTGAAAAGATTAAAAAAAAACGGGCTCTCAAGCGTTGTCATAATAACTCAACATTGAAATGGGACACACGGACACAAAAACACGAATTCGATTATGCGCAATGTTCAAATCATACAGAGGTGAGCCTGCATGGAGAGAAATTAAAAATAGTTTGCAGCCACCAAATTACTCGTAAGAACAAAGAGGACGGACACTGGAAAGTTTTCTTTTCTCAAACGTGCTAGTAGGGACTGGAATGATTTACCGCAGACTTACGAAAGGCTTTACCAATAACCAAAAATGTATTTAAAAATAAGCTTAAGGACTTTACTAATAGCCGGTAGTATATTATGCACACTATTTAAAGGGTGTAGGCCTAATTGATGTTATGATATTTGAAGTGTTGCATCTGTGAAGAAGTGTGTAGTGTCAGTGAAGTATGAAGTGTGTTTGTGTCAGTGAAGTTTTGTAGTTTATAGTGGTAGTGCAAAGTATTTCAACAGTGAAATATTTTTGAAGTGTTAGTGAAATCAGGCTAGTGTCAGCGAAATATGTCGTAGTTCCAGTGCAATAAGTTGACAGCGAAATGAGTGTAGTGATGAAAGGTATTTGTGCATGTATGAAGATATCATGCTCGTGGGTTTTAGTTCGAAATTAGGGTTAAGATACTAATTAGATTTATTTCTATTGCTATTATTATTATTATTATTATTATTATTATTATTATTGCTATTTTATCATTATTTGATTACAAGTAGTATTATTTATTATTAATATTAATGGTTATAATTTGTATTATTATTCATTGAAATTTATTATTAATTGTGTTTATTATTAATTGCCATTATTTGAGTGTAACTATTTACCACTGTCACCTGATATTTACCCATTTGCAGTGTAAATACATACATACACACAAGCACGCAAGTACACACACACACTTACTTACTGGCTTTTAAGGAAACCGGAGGTTCATTGCTGCCCTCAAATAAGCCCGCCATTGGTCCCTATCCTGAGCAAGGTTAATCCATTCTCTATCATCACATCCCACCTCCTTCAAATCCATTTTAATATTAACTTCCCATCTACGTCTCGGCCTCCCTAAAGGTCTTTTTCCCTCCGGCCTCCCAACTAACACTCTACATGCATTTCTGGATTCGCCCATACGCGCTACATGCCCTGCCCATCTCAATCGTCTGGATTTAATGTTCCTAATTATGTCAAGTGAAGAGTACAATGCGTTCAGTTCTGTGTTGTGTAACTTTCTCCATTCTCCTATAACTTCATTCCTCTTAGCCCCAAATATTTTCCTAAGCACCTTATTCTCATATACCCTTAACCTATGTTCCTCTCTCAAAGTGACAGTCCAAGTTTCACAACCATAAAGAACAACCGGTAATATAACTGTTTTATAAATTCTAAGTTTGAAATTTTTTGACAGCAGACTGGATAATAAAAGCTTCTCAACCGAATAATAACAGGCATTTTCCATATTTATTCTGTGTTAGTTTCCTCCCAAGTATCATTTATATTTGTTACTGTTGCTCCAAGATATTTGAACTTCTCCACCTCTTCAAAAGATAAATTTCCAATTTTTATATTTCCATTTCGTACAATAGTCAGGTCACGAGACATAATCATATACTTTGTCTTTTCGGGATTTACTTCCAAACCTATCTCTTTACTTGCTTCCAGTAAAATTGCCGTGTTTTACCTAATCGTATGTGGATTTTACGCACTCACACACTATCAGATATTAGATAATTAAAATTGAGAATCTTAAATTGAACGAAATTATGGAACGATATGGTTTAATAATTTTATTATATAATTTAAAGTAACGGGGTTTCGAGAAAAAATAAAGAGAAGCAAATATTTCTTAACCATTTATGAAATATAGTTTTATATGGAAACTGTATTGTTAGTCCCTATCAGTTAGCGGATAGAGGTGACGGCCTGCACATTTGGAGGATAGCTGTGAATATATTGAATAAGCAGTAGTAGAGAAGCGATAAAGCATGGTCCTCCAGCTTGGGTGTTGAACGAAAGGCTAATAACCCATCACCGTAAAAAAAAGCTTGTTACGAAACCTCACAGTAAGGCTCGGAATGTGACTGTTTCTCTGGTCGTACCAGCAAATGCCGAGACGTACATGAGAGGATAATATTAAAATAGATTTGAGGGAGGTGGAATATGATGATAGAGACTTGATTAATCTTGCTTAGGATAGGGACGGATGGTGGGCTTATTTGAGAGGGGCAATGAACCGTCGGGTTCCTAAAAAGCTATAAGTATGTAAGTAATTTTCATACGGAAATGAAAACTGATTCACACTCAAATTCCAGATATTTTAACATATTTAAAATATTATTAACAATGTTTTCAAACTCAGCAACTTACGAAATAGCAAAATAAGGATGTTATACAACACTCCAATACTGCCTGTACTACTATTGTCGTGAAAGTTGGACTATTAGACCCGAAAATGAAATATGCCGAGATGAAATTTATGCGAAGAGAAGCATGTTACAGTTGGCCATATTTCAAAATAAACGACGACATTTTGCAATAGCTGATATCAGATCCCAGTCTGGAAAATGTAGCAATGTGAAAACGAATTAAATTAAACATTTAAACTGAATGTACCACTAAAATAAAATAAACATTTGTGATGCAATATACTCAAAAATTTTAAAGAGAATAATGAAACCAATTAAGAAATTGACGGAAGAATTCGGGAAAGGTCGACATTAGTTTATATACTTGAAAGGCTGTTGTTGATGACGATGAAGATGGTGTGGATTGTAATATTAGTGATGAAGAATTTTTTTATTGGGTTATTTTACGACGCTGTATCATCATCTAGGTTATTTAGCGTCTGAATGAAATGAAGGTGATAATACCGGTGAAATGAGTCCGGGGTACAACACCGAAAGTTACCCAGCATTTGCTCCTATTGGGATGAGGGAAACCCCGGAAGAAACCTCAGCCAGGTAACTTGCCCCGACCAGGATTCGAACCCGGGCCACCTGGTTTCGCTACCAGACACGCTGACTGTTACTCCACAGGTGTGGACAGTGATGAAGAAGAAGAAGAAGAAGAAGAAAGGACGCTAACTCTTCAGTCGTCTGTTACCTGATAACAATTTTAAAGAGTCAGTGAGAAATTTTATACTCCAGAACTTGCAATGACATAAGCTGAGTGTGACCATGAAAATTTGGATCAAACTTTGATCTTCAAAATCAGTCAATATAAGAAAAAAAAGTGTACTTATTGAAATATGCTAAAAATCCTCATTAACCATTGTTAATTCAATACCCAAATCTTAGGACCAAAAACATATAGATTAATATGTCAGTTATACTGTACAGAATGGAAGTATTATTATGTACCAGTGCAGATTTTAGCAGTTTATTCCTTGGATAGAGTACAAGAAAACATTCTAATACCTTACTAGTTCCAATGAATACTTCTATCATGAAAATAAATATTTTCACCTTAATATTAACGCTCCTTCACGCGATAAGTTCTAAACGTAAAATACTGATTTTTACTCTCAACATTAGAGAAAATGATAAGGATCCTTAGGCAGTCTTTAAATAAATTCAATGAATTTCTTGCTAATTCAAAACAAAAATTTACACGTAGACCTATCGTTATTTCCTGCTGTTAGGAAGTCTGTCGACTATAAGTAAAGGACGGAATGCAGCTATTCAGACCGAGTGCGTGTGTGTGTTTCCTTAAGTAAGCCTGTATTCCGCTGCTGCCAAATTACATATATTTTCTTCCCTATTTTATAATTAACTATGCTCTTATTTACAAAACGCCATAAAATATATTTTATTTATTTTAATGCATTCTTTACAGCTGCAATACAGAACCTGTTAGCAACATTGTTTCAAATTAATTTTTGTGCCAAAGAATTTACTGCATTATTCTATAAAATTTCAATATTCATAACTCTTTCAGTTACTAGATAAGTTGGTTTAATATTCCAGTTCCTCTAAGTTAAAAAAGAATTGTATTAGTTTCATGTAAAATAGGGTAATAATAATAATAATAATAATAATAATAATAATAATAATAATAACAATAGTAATAATAATAATAATAATAATAATGAATAAGACTAAAGGAAGCTATGAAACATAAACCTACTTCATACCTTAGAACTGAATTATTCGAAGAATATTGTCGCGTTCATGACTAGTCAGTTTCTCAATGTCTTTATATACTGCAGTAAGGAAAAATGACAATGGTGTTGAGACACTATTTGTTAAGTCCAGAATTTTATAAGTGTAGATTAAACTAAATCGTTAAACAACATTCATGACCATAAATCACTCTAATTACCAACTGAGTTGAGTATTACATTCTTCTTACCTTATTAATATTTACATTATAAGTTTTGCAATGATGTAAGTGCGTCATAATCTTGGAGTACACAAAGTTCCTTAAAATTAAGCCACATCTGCTGATTAGTAATAATATAGTTAATGATTGATTGACTTCTTCTTTCTGTTCAAGTATATTTATGAATATTATTATATTCTCAAAGTTCTCTTAAACATCGTCAATTTGTGTCTATTCTACTTTTTCTATGTGAACTGATAATATTTTTTATTTATGAATTGCCAATTCTGGCATTCATATCTACAAGAATGTATTACGTAGTCATTTTCCCAGTTTTGTTCACTGCTTCTTGTAGTTGTTTGTACAAAGTTTCGGTTTCTTTTAATTTTCCGTCTGATAGGATTCATTTCTGGTAGCATTGATAATGCAATTTTGGAATATATAAGCCTAATTTAAACAGGCCTTTTTCTTTAATCTTACTTTTGACACTATCGTTTTCATTTTGTTCTTACCAAGGAGTCATTTTAATAATTATATTTATGACTTCTACATTTATAATTTTTTATTTGGTTATTAACAACGCTGTTTCAACACCGGGGTTATTTAGCATCGATGGAAGTGGTGACAAAGAGATGATATTTGGTGACTTTTGATGACATATATTCATCATTCTTCTTAAGTTTGGGGAAAACCTCGGAGAAACCCAATCAAGTAACAAGCCTAAGCGGGAATTAAACCCATGCTCGAGCACAACTCCGGATTAATAAGCAAACGCTCTACCGCCTGAGTTACGTCGGTGGCCATTTCTAAATACCTGGCAATATTTTATAAGTCATTCGTTCATTCATTCATAGTTTTCTGCCAAGAACAGGTCTTTCACTACAAACTCAGGAACCTTCAATCTTTCCTAGTTTTCTTCTTCACTCTTTGTATCCGCTTATGATTCGCGGACGTATTGACATTTCCCCGAATCCAATTTCCCGAAAGTGTTTCCAATTTCCAACAATTTCTTTATCGTATATGCTAGGCTTATATTAACTGCATAAAAAATATCAAGCGTGCTGGTATTTGGTCACATAAGTCCTGGAATTCGCTATGGTAATAACTGCCATTAACAGTTACATTACCGGTTGTTCTGTATGGTTGTGAAACTTGGATTCTCACTTCGAGAAAGGAACAGAAGTTAAGGGGTTTGAGAATAAGCTACTTAGGAAAATATTTGGGTCTAAAAGGGATTAAGTTAGAGGAGAATGGAGGAAGTTGCACAACGCAGAACTTCCTGCACGCATTGTGTTCTTCACCTGATATAATTAAGAACATTAAATCCAGACATTTGAGATGGGTAGGGCATTAGCACGTATGCGCGAATCCAGAAATCCATATAGAATGTTAGTCGGGAGACCGGAAGGAAAAAGACTTTTGAATAGGCCGAGACATAGATGGAAGGATAATATAAAAATGGATTTGAGGGAGGTGGGATATGATCATAGAGACTGGATTAATTTTATTCAGGACAGGGAACGATGGCGAGCTTATGCGAAGGCTGCAATGAACCTCCGGTTTCCTTAAAAACCATTTGTAAGTCAGTAATACCTGCCATTGGACTTTCATTAAGGAAATGAATAAAAACTTCTACAGTATATAACCAGCTGAATCGAAATCCAATCCAAGTCAAAGCGCTCCTCTGAGAACGAGTTGCGCTGGCTAACACACAAATCACGCTTGTTGATTACTAAATTACACATTACAGAAAAAGAGGCGAGATCTCTCGTGTAAGCTGTGTATGTGAGGAAAGAATGAACTATCAGTAAGGGAGTATGCTTCGTGGTAGTATAGCCTATAGGAATCTACTGACACTAAAGTTCATTTCAGACTGAACCCTATCTTTCCCTTTCATACCCATTGGTGACATAGCCAAGGTACATGGTATGATCACAGCACAAGTCCTGTCTCCTCTACTCTTACTACTGAATAGCATAGGAAAATTTAAAGATACATCGAGGTGAAAATTGGTCATTTTTGGTCAATAAATCACATTTCTTGTTTTCAGCATTAATATTTTTTGTGGTCTAAGGGAACTCTGGGCCAATTTTCATGGCCTTAAGCCCCTCCTATTGCATGTTACGGGTGCCATTTTTAAAAGGCTACGTGCTCGGGGTAGTTATTTAAATTTCAAATAAAATTTTTCTCGGTTTTTTATTTTTGTCCATTTTCCTTTACTAAATGCTACTTATCCTAAAAAAAAAAAATAACTTTATACCTACTATATATATGATTTTTGTGAGGTATTTTCACTATGTGTGTGTAACAAAACTTACTAACAGCATTTGTTTTAACCCATTTAGTCCCACTGTCCTCAAATTAGGACAGTATAGATTTATTTTATTATCTTATGTTATAACGGTTACAAAAACCTATTTCGAGTTCTCGAACCTTGAGACATTAACTAAACACTATTTCATAAATAAAAATGAACTTGATATTAGTTTATGTTTTCATGTAATTTATTTAAAATTTTTCGTATTGTTTAACGCAACTACACAGTAATATTCTAAATATCATATAAAATAGGAGGAATGGTGTAATTGCACAGTTGATTTGTAAATGTGCACAGTATATGTAAGTTACAGATAAGGTTAATGTACAAATATTTGCGAAAAAAATAGTTCAGCGCCTATTTTACTGGTATAAAAATAGCTGTCTCAATTGAGGACAGTGGGTAGGACAGTGGGTACCTGAACTACAGTGGATTTCTTTTGATAATAATATTGCCATCAGAGTAGTGAATTTATAATATTTTTTATTATTGCTACTAATTTGATATATTATATATAGAGAGAGTGGTTCAGAACTTATGTTACAGAAGAATTTGGTAGACAGGGTACTAAAACAAACATTTATTAAAACCTGTGTGATGAATCTTGTCTTACTGTGAAAAGAGAGAGAAAGGAGATATGTCTTACTTCGTCTGTGTTGTTATGGCAATGGGGGAGTGGAGCGATGCCGTCCATCCATCCAGTGGCGGAAGGGACTAGTTGATACATTCTGTAGCGCAAAATAAAATAACAAAATATCTCTCTTCGTACTGTGTAGTTCCGTCGCTGAACTTGTCTTTCAAGAAACTGAGTTCCGGCAGCCTGTACAATAACAAGGTTTTGAAAGGAATCCTGGATATTTACAACCCTCCTATAATCTCCACCCTCATTTGAAGGGACTTGGTTTTATTGCTACTGAGACAAGATAAACCTTACCAGATATAGTCAGCAGTATGTCTCCTGACTTTGCATCGCTAACAGTGCTATAAAGTAAAATCTCTCTTATCCTTGGTAATCAAGGGGTGGACTGGACGGTTAATCGAAAAAATCGGATAATCCGTATCATAAAATATTTCCATAAATTAACTGGACAACACAGCCTCATAATTTCCTCCGTGATCTTGTGTTTAACATGCTAGATAGTTAATCAGAAATTCACTCTAAGTCCGGTTGTCAACAATGGGTTTATAAGGGCCAAGTAAATTCCTTGCGTTGATTCTTTGCTGAAAGATAGGAATAGTAGAGGCTTCCTGTTGTAGATTTACCGACTTTATACACTTTATCCTTGTTTTTAATTAAATCGCGTATATTTTGTAACACTAATTTCGTATTATGATGCGAGTTGTGCCGCAGTTTCTCTTTTCCCAAACTGATCAATTATTTGTACTTTTATATCGATAATTAGAAAAAACACTTCTGACATACACGGAAGATCTTTTGCATAGAAATTATTAAGCATGGCCATTGGAACTGTAGAATAAGGACTGAATGCAGCACGGGTTTGCTATAAATTTTGCGGAAGTTCTTGGGACCATTTCTTTTAAAGCTGGTAGCGACTATTTTACAATTTGGGCAAAACACTTTCAAGTAGGCCTATCGATAACTGTTCCTATTGCCGGCAGTAGTAATATGTAAGGATAAAGGCTTATAATAACAGACTAGAAAATAATAGGTATTAATATAAGATCTAGTACAACATAGGCTACTGTACTTTTTCCGCTGCAAAGAAAGAAAGAAAAGGGTGAGAGAAAACAGTCGGATAATGCGCTGATCGGTTAATAGGGTGACGGATAAACGGGGTTTAACTGTAGTTACTTTAATGTTGAATAGCCAAACATTCATTTAGGGTCCAGTGACAACGTGTAATACTGTGCGTTACAGAAACAATTCAAAATGACGTCCCCTTGTTTTACATAATAGTGGTATTGCCGACGAATTGCCTGCTAATGGAAACAACAATCATACTGAATCCAAGTGGTACGCATAAATATTCTTTCAGAAACTGGAATCTTATCTGCATTTGAATGATATTGCACTGTTAGAGGCTCAAAATCCTGACAACGATTTCAAAATCCGTCCATTGATGGAAATAGTAATTTTTTTTTCTTTCCAAGTGTGTGAGGATTTGAGACGCATTTGTGAGTGAATGAGATGGTCCTGAAGTACTTTTCAAAATTTTCGAACTCATGTGTAAGCTTCGCTCAATAGGTTTCAAGGCAGAGGAATGGTTAGTGAAAACAGAATCCAGAAATCTCTGTAGAGAGCAATAAAGAGATTCAGAAGAATAGAAGGGGAACTTGTGATTTTTAGATTTGACTACCAATGAACTTTTAGATTCGAAGTGGAATGACTATAGTCGAGATAGAAAATGGTACTTGCCGGCCCTCAAGAGAATCCTTGATATTACTGTAGTGAACGCCTGGGTCTCTGTGAGAGAGTTCTTCCCAATGATTCACTGTCCTTCTTGACTTTTCGAAGAGACATTGCAATTTCTTTTATCAAGTCGAAACAACTATCTCATCATGAACAAAAAATCGAAAATTTCAGGTGGAGCTGCGATCAAGGATGTGAGATACGATGCCAAGCATCTCTTCCTTAGCAAGAGAGTTCTACAGAGAAGATGTCAGAAGAAAGGTTGCAAATCGAAGCTCCGCGTGTGAAATCAAACACTACATCGTGCGATCAATATTCTCCTGTATTTCATCTCCGAAATTAAGTAAAATGAACAGTCAGTAGCGCCAAATTGCACGTAAACATAGTATTATTCTTGTCTAAGAGTCTTGCTCATCCGTTATTATATTGTCCTAATAATGTCTGTACCAAATTTGCGATAGTATGTGTCATAAAAGTATCCGTAGAACCCACTGTCCTCAAATGAAAACGGGCACATAAATGACTCCAATTTTTTTTTCGGCAATGAAAAATATATGTAGGCCTAAGTGATTTGTACGCATTCCACAGCATAAATACAAATCTTCGACTCATAGTTAAAAAAAAAGTATGCAAGTCCGTAATGGTTAAGTGGAACAGAAATTAAAATATTCATTTTGCAACAGTTGCAATTTTTTTTACTGTGTTTAAGATTGACAATACAAAATAATTCTTTTAATAATTTTTGGGTGAAACTAATGAAAACCCTGATCAGTAAGTTTTGTCTGGAAGGGTTTAAAAGTTACGAAAATGACATTTAGAAATTTTAAATTTCCTATCGGAGTACCCTTAAGAGCGAAGAGAATAAAATAATGACGGTGTCCTATATAGATCAATAAAATGGAACAGAATGGAATTTAGGAAACATATATGCTTCGTGAATTGGTAAGTTCCTAAAGAGACAATGCGTAGGAAAATAAACGAAAATCAAAATAATTCATATAATTATTTATTTACATGTTCGAAATTGATATTTATTTACTTTGCTAGTGTAAATGGTAGCAGTAGCATCCATTATGGTAGCATCTTCCAGTGTTGAAATTCTTATCTTGACAGTACTTCACACAGTCTGATCCAGTTGTACATGACATACCTGTAACAGAGATCATCATCAAATGCTGGACTTTTGGTCAGTTCACCTGCTAGATTCAGCTTCTACGTCAAACATTTCTTCGAACTTTGAATTATGTCTCTATGTATCGACGTGCAGAAACCGGTACGGTGTTCTATCTCTCGTATATTAGTAATATATACTCACAAATGTTTAATTACGAAGTTCAAGTACGAGGTTGATCCCTGAAGTAATGCTCACAGCGCATGCGCTCCTGATCCATGGGTATGCGTGGTTGTCATTTATTACGTTAATAGTGAGAGTTATTCCGAAAGATTCCGTGCAAGTTCAATTATATTGCTTAAAAAGTTTTGGGTAAAAGCGATTGAAATGGAAAATGAAAATCAGTCATATGACGTCAGTATCTGAGATCAAAGATCATTAATTAAAATAGAAACTTTACATGAACGTACTGTGTCGGAAATGTTTGAATTGCTTAGAGAGAAATGTGTGGTGACTCTACAGTAGATTGTAGTCTGGACATTTCCGCGAAGATCATATTACAAAAGAAGATAAACAACCCACTGGAAGACTCAAATCATCACCGGACTTCACTACAGAGGTAATTGTTGCCACTGTTCTGGTAGAAGACAGAAGGATGACTTGTGCAGACATATCCCGTAGGAAACTGTGCCCAAAAATTTTCCAGAATCTACTACAGCTATTGGAATCTGGTGTGGTGTTTCTCTACGATAATGCAAGACACCAAATCGCCGAGGCAGTGAATGCTGTATGAGTGATTACAAGCTGAAAGCACTTCCTCAGCTAGCCTACAGTTCGGATATGAATCCATGTGACTATATTTTTCCGAAAATGAAAACTCCACTTGGAGTCAACATTTTGCAATGTTAAAAGAAAAGGACAGAACTGTGGCCCAATGCATCCGATATCTTCACTTCACAGGAGAAATACATATTTCGATAATTTTACGGGAATACAATATCGAAAATGTGAGTTCTGAATGTTATTTTTTCCATAAGTCTACTTCGAATTTTCTTCAAAACCAATATCTGCGAGTACATTATGCTCACAATGTTACTTGTTCAAATTAACACTCTCATAAAGATATTCGATACTTCCTCATTATACTCACTTGTAGCTTTTAAGTTTTTAAGGAATTCGAAGGTTCATTGGCCGCATATAAGGCTGCCATCGGTACCTATCCTGTGCAACATTAATTCAGTCTCTACCATCTTATCATCTTCTAATCCATTTTAATATTATCCTCCCATTTACTCTGTAAGCATTTCTGGTTTCATATGAGTACATAAGAGCTTCATGCTCTGTTCTTTTCTGGATTTAATGTTCCTAATTATGTCAGGTGAAGAATAAAATGTATGCAGTTTTGCGTTATGTAACTTTCTCCATTCTTCTGTAACTTCATTCCTCTTAGCCCCAAATATTATCCTAAGCACCTCATTCTCAAACACCATTAACCTTTGTTCCTCTTTCAAAGTGAGAGTCCGAGTTTCACAACCATACAGAAGAACCGGTTATATAATTGTTTTATAAATTATAACTTACAGGTTTTTTGAGAATAGAATGTATAATGAAATCTACTCAAACGAATAATAAAAGCCATTTCCCGCATTTATTCTGCGTTTAATATGCTCCGGAGTGTCTTTTATATTCGTTACTGTTGCTCCAAGGTATTTGGATTTTCCACCACTACAAATGAAAATTTCCAATTTTTATATTTCCATTTCGTACAATATTCTGATCATGAGACATAATCATAGACTTTGTCTTTTCGGGATTTACTTCCAAACCTATCTCTGTACTTGCTTCAAGTAAATTTCCCATGTTTTCCCTAATAGTTAATGGATTTTCTCGTAACATAGTCACGTCATCCCCATAAACAAGGCGATGATACAACCCGTTCAATTCCAAACCCTCTCTGTTATCCTGGACATTTCTAATAACATATTATAGAGCAAAGTTAAAAAGTAAAGGTGTTAGTGCATCTCCTTGCTTTAGCCCGTTTGTGAATTGAAAAATCATCGGACAGGAACTGGTTTATATACGTGTGTTTTTTCTTCGTTACAGCATATGGACGCCACTATTGGAAGTTGATTTTACTAAATTCATTGTTTCAGACCTAGATAAGTATGTCGAAATATTACAAATAACTGCCCTAAACTTGTAACTAAAATTACTCTTGCCATTTACCGACACCTATGACAAACTTCTTGCTGAGAATAAGTTCGCTGTTCACATCTAAAGTACATAGATACTATAATTATAAATTTATATTATTTTCAAAATATACTAACCTGCAAAACATACTGTATAAAATATAAGTTTGTGAAGTACATTACAAAAACTGGGAAACTGAAAAAATTTCTTTGCTCGTTTTTAAAACTTTTCCTTCAATTTTTAAAAAAGCACTTCCCTACCTTGTGTCTGAATATACTATAGTTTAATATTATTAATATGGCCACTTTGATTTCTTTCTGAATCATATAACTACATTTTAAAAATTTATCTTTACTACCTATCATCGTCACCTCGCTTCACGTCAGAGACACATACGTAACATACCTACATATTATTTTCAATTGATTATTTTACGACGCTTATCCAAGTGCTATGTTTATCTTGCTTCTGAGTGAGATTAAGTTGATAATGCCGCGGAATGAGTCCGGGATCCAACGTCTTATTGGGTTGAGAAAAATCTCCGGAAAATCTCTCAACCAGGTAACTTGTCTCAATCAGTATTTAAACCCGGCCACGCTAGTTCTACGAACAGGCACACTCACCGTTACTGCACAGCGGTGGATTTACATATTATTACGAAAGGTTTACATATATAAGAGAAAGTAGTCACCTAAATTATTTCTAAGAATCGTATAATGTTTACCTTCGTATTTGAGATTGCGATCAAGTGATTATAACACCGGATTTTATTCTCTGTTTGGTATTTGACTCACCTTCAACAATGCTGCGGTCAGCGGCAAATATCTGAAATTACAAATGGAGACAGGAATAAATTACACTATTGTAATTTAATTATAACACTTAAACAATACAAGTTATGTTGCGGTTAATTTTTTGTTACCTCATAAATATTAATATTTAAAAGATTGTATTGTATACCAGTATGAAATGTAACAGGGACACCATTAACGATTGATATACAAATTGCACATAATTTTATGAGAATGAATATAGAAATACCGGTACATACATACATACATACATACATACATACATACATACATACATACATACATACATACACACATACATACCAAATGAACTGTAAATTATGTCATTAATTCTGGTGAAGTATAGCTTGTTAAGAGAACAAAGAAGAAGAAGTGAAATACCACTTTGCTATGTTTTGAATTATTTTCCAGAAATCTTGCATTTTAAAATGAAAGAGTTATGACATCATGCAACGTTTCAACGACCCGGGAGTACACATTAAGCTGTGTTGCTCTGAACAATCCCTTCACCTGTCATGTTGAAATTCATTGTTATGTAGATGTACATTGTTTCTAAATTCGTTAGAAAAAATACTGATTATATACCACTAATGTTTTGTGTTTAAACTGTGTTAGACAACTGAGAATGAACAATGCTCATTTCACTTTAAACAATATCTTGAAAATTTATAATGAGCTCTAGAACATAATTATAATTCGATATTAGAGAACATGGGCAATAAGACATGCTTATTTGAAACTGAATTGAAAAAATTAAAATATGTTTCTGCACTTTCATTTCGATAGAATACTCTACACATCGTAGACTATAAATATGCTTATTTCAAGTTATTAATAAATTTAAAACATTTAAAACTCTAAATGAAAAAATGAAAATACGATAGGTTTATTTTACGTTAAAGTAACCAATAGTTTTGCATCCCTGGTGCAAAATATCTCAATAACAATTTGTTATTATGACATTACTTACAGTTCACTTTGTGTACCTATTTATACATATAAGTTATATATGTATTTGGTTTATTCATTACATGTTAGTGGTTCGAGGTTAGCTTTATTAAGATAACTAAAGAGGTGGAGATTGCACGCATTTAAACTAACATTCCCAATGACGTAAATTTTATCTTTTGTAGTCACAAATTGTGTCAGTTCACTGTTTATATAGGGTAAACATTGGTAATTTCGTGGCACTGGTTATTTCGTGATACTTTTCTTTGCTCTTTCGTGAAGTAACCAATGGTGTTACGAATTCAAATTTCCGCCAAGGGATTGCATATGTTGTCCAGTTTCCAGAAACATTCAGCTACGCTTTGTGTGACTATTGTAGCTGCTTCAGGAGCTTTTATGTTTGAGAGAGCAAGTTAGCGTCGACTTCTCAGACGTACACATTTGGTGGATGTTTGTAATTACTTTACAGGCTTATTACTAAAGGTACGCATATAATATTTAGTACAAAGATTTATTATACCTTAATGAAATATTAGGAAATGTGTTTGGAATTATAGATACAGCTGTAGTCGCCATATAGGCTTAGATTTACTGATAGTAATCTTAGCTGTTTGAGGCGAAATTTTGTTGAGCATTAAGCGTTACATTTTATACTATTTTAAAAATTGTATTACAATGCGAATTTTAGAAATCTGTAGATAAGCTGTGATAACAAAAAGGAAAACGTAGACGCAATGGGTTCAGTGTAGTTTCTGTCTGATTTGTTATCATGCTAAGCGTCAATGTTAAGTGCTAGATGACTTACTTGCAAGAATTCTGACAGAAGATGAAACATGGCTCCACCATTTTGGACCGGAAGCAGAGGCAGACAATGGAGTGGCATTATGCAAAGTCACCAAAGAAATAGAAATTCAAAAGTGACCTTCGGCAGGAAAAATTATGGCTACTGTGTTTTTCGATTCAGAAGGACTCTTGCTTGTGGACATCTTTCCACACGGAACCACCATTGATTCTGACGCGTATGTGGCAATTCTCAAGAAACTTCAACTTCGACTGAGTCGTGCTCGACGACATCGGGAGAATCAGGATGTTGTGCTATTGCACGACAACGCACAGCCATATGTCAGTCACAAGACCACAGACCAGATCAGAAAATTCGGATAGACAACACTGAAACATCCGCCTTACAGTCCTGAACTGAAGGATCCCTTCGCGGAACGAGGTTAGAAGATGACTCCCTTGTTCACGCTGCTAAGGAGTGGCTCAGACGTGTTGGTCCAGACTTTTACCGTGCTGGTCTACAGGCTCTCGTTCCTAGGTTACGTAAGGCAGTTGAAAGGGACGGGTATTATGTGGAAAAGTGACATTTTGTTCCTAAAAGATGTATTTACATTCTGTGAAAATAGCAAAGCTGTAGGATAAAAATATAACTTCTAAACAAATGCTATGCATTACTTTTTGAGTTAACATCGTAATATAGGGTATAGTAAAGTCCGTAATAAAAGTGTTTACCCTTTCAGGGCAAAGAAGATCCCTTTTCAATTTCAATTTTTACTTTGTTTTCATTCTTATTATGTGTTGATATGTATTTCTATGTTTTCTTGCTATGAATATTAGACGGAATTACTATGTTTGAAGTTTTGTAACAATAAATGGGAATTTCATTTGACTTTAATGAATTTTTACACAATTCTTCTACCTCTCACGAAATTATCAATGTAATATCACGAAATCACCAAGGTTATCACGAAATAACCAACCTTTTAGCTTAAGTTATAAAAGTGGTTTTAGCACTTGTTCAAGAACGTGTCCAATCTTTTAGGTCTCCAGATTTGTACAGCAAATTATCGTCTTTTACATGAAAAAATCGGAATAATTATATATTTACAGATTTGCATTTTAAATTAATTTTCATGAAACTATCAGGAAATTACCAGTGTTTACCGTATGTATATATGCAGTATACCTTTACAATTAATTAACCTTAAATGTAGGGGAAAGATGATAGGTTAATACGTACCACCATCACAATTAAGATGGCAAAGATGAAGACAAAGGGACAATTCATGGCCATTGTTGTCTAAGATATTTTATGACGTACCTGAAAATGAAATTATTGGAAGTGTAGTATGGAAAGACTTTTGATGATATTATTAGAAACCTATAGACCTGTGGAATGAGTTCTTACTTTATAATTGAAAGTTTCACCATTTGTAAGAGCACAAAAGTAATTGCACTGCTTTATCTGCAGAAAAATGAATCTTACATGGGACCGCATCCTATTTATCTAGAAATGACAGCTAATGATTTTACAGTTTTCTCATTTAGAAGCAGGGCAGATTCATTTGCATTTTATTTAAGTTAAGTTTACTTCCAGTAAGAAAAATCCTGTTTTAATCGAAATTTACATTCAGTAAATATCTCTCTGATAACCAGTAAGTCTACAGATTACAATTTTTTTTTTTTGGCTGTAGAAATGTACCTTCCGATAGATAGTAAAGATTTTATAATATCTTACTAGTTCCTTGTATCCTATAAATAATGTCTCTAATATTTCCGCAATTTTGAATTACATTCCAAGTTGAGCTTTAGATATAACGTATTCTTCTCAATAACACGTTAGAAATAATAGTATCGACTTTGTTCATGTGTATGAGTGATTTACGTTGTTCACAAATATCTACATTGTATGTTAAATTTGAAACATATTTCTATGAACATTTAATAAGTTATACTACAATTATTTTTGATAGTGAGTGCGTAGAGTGTTTAGTTAAAAATTTGGCCACAGCATTTATATGTGAGAGAGCAATTTTAAATATAACTTAATAGGCCCAAGCACTGATGCAACGTTGACTCCTAAAACAATTAATACGAAACGAATAAATATAACCACAACTGTTTGCCTTATAATTCGATGATACCACAACCAGGCAAATTGCTCCGACCGGAAACCGAACCCGGGCCACCTTGTTTCGCGGCCAGACGCGCTAACCATTATTCCACAAGTGTGGACCAGAAATTAGATTTAGGCTGTTTTTGAACCGATTTAAATTGATTAGCAAGTGCATTAAGATTTTCTTTCCCATCAGTAATGTGAACCCAATTTATTAATAAATCAGCGGGTTAATTATTGGATTTTCGAAAAGATTCTACATATTTCCCAAATAATAACATTAATAATAATAATAATAATAATAATAATAATAATAATAATAATAATAATAATAATAATCTAAAGAAAGCTATGAAATGTAAATCTACTCATACCTCAGAACTGAATTATTTCGAAGAATATTGCCGTGTTCATGACTAGTCAGTCTCCTCAATGTCTTTATATACTGCAGTAAGAAAGATTGGCAATGGTGTTGAGAAACTATCTCTGAGTGTTCTGAATTTTGTAAGTGTAGATTAAAGTAAATCGTTAAACAACACTGATGACTATAAGTCACTCTTATTACAAACTGAGTAAGGTAATACGTTCTTTTTACCTAACTAATATTTATGTTATGTCGGTTTTATCTTTAAGTTTTGCAATGCTCTAAGCGCATCATAATCTTGGAGTGCACAAAGTTCGTGAAAATAAGCCATATTTTCTCATTAGTAATGATATAGTTAATGATTGATTGACTTATTCGTTCTGTTCAAATACATTTATGAATATTTTATGTGGGTGAAACAAATTAGTTATTCTAGGCTGTTACATACTCAAAATTCTCTTAGACATCGTCCATTTGTGTTTATTGTACGTTCTCCATATGGGCTGATGATACCTTTTATTTCTGAATTCCCAATTCTAGCATTCAAATCTACTACAATTATGACATAGTCATTTTTCCCACTTTTGTTCACTGCTTCTTTTAATTGTTTGTACAATGTTTCGCTTTCATTTAATTTTCCATCTGATTGGATTCGTTTCTGGATTAATATTCAATGAACTTCGGAATGTATTAGCCTAATTTAAACAGACCTTTTCCTTTAAATGTGCTCTTGACATTGTCATCTTAATTATGTTCTTACCAAGGAGTCATTTTAATAATTGTATTTATACCTCTACATTTATAATTTTTTATTCGGTTATTAACGACTCTGTTTCAACAACGGGGCTGTTTAGCATCTATGGAATTGATGATAGAAAGATGGTACCGTAATTTCCTATAACTATGGTCCAGGCACCCAACTATGGTCCAAAACGCATTATGTACTATTTAGTCCCCCAAGAGTTCGGTGTTTGCCATTTAAGGCGCCACTGTGATGGAATTATGTTCCCCATAGATGCTTCTATCTACCATTACACGTGGCAATGATATGGATGCTTAACAAGGTCAGTGTGCATCGTTCTACTGAATGTGTGAAGACACGAAATCATTCAGTTTGTGATTGTCTGTTTTATTAAGCTCTCCTCTGTAGAACTGGTACGTTGTAGATGTATGATTCTTTGTACAATTAATCCTAGCTCTATAGTGTTTACTTTCACGTAATAATTACACTGGCAGAGGTTAAGGACTCTGTGTGAAAAATGTTTAACCTCAAGGCTACAAGTCAGTCCTCAACTATGTACCACAATTTTTCGTGGACCATAGTTGTATTTCATTTTGAAATATTTGTTTCAATAAAATGTCCGCATGGACAGCTCAGTTCGTGAGTAAAAACACTTATTGTTAATACTGTACTGTATTTTGATTAAAGAAAACCTAATGAAAATTATCAAACTCAAAATTGTGATATTTCCTAGTTTACGTAAATGGATGAACTACTTTTCTTCCCTCCTATACCTAGTAAAGTGATTTGTTTGTATATCACGCCAGTATCATCGAACTCCAGTCGTGGAAGGGGTAGCAAACGGTTTTTCCGGTTCTCAAGCTTGATCCAAAGGTATAGCCAGGTTAATATTAGAAATGTTAGTAAAAATAAAATGATGTCCCTGTAGTTACTTATGAGGAGGAATTGTGGCCAGGGAAAGTTTTGGAAGTGAAGAACAATGGAGCTGTTGTTTCATGTATAGTAAGAAGCGGCAATTAATGAGGTGACGAGAAATGGAAGACATTTTGTTCTATAGAAAGGAAAACATAATAAAACAAATTGAAGACCCCAAATGCGTCTCGAAAAAGATAGATCTATTTTAAATTTCAGATTTGCAAGAGAATTGGAGATTCAAAGGATCGAAATAAGCCTGATGAATGTAGTTCTCAGTACGATAAATAAACATTAGCATTGAATTTATTTGCATAAGATTTTGCTAAGAATGTGTTTATTTTGTTCTTTAATATACACTCACCTGCGAAAAAACCGGGCCAACTACATTTTCTTTAATTTTTTTTTTTAATTGTAGGATTTTTTAAATAATTGTAGGTGTGCTGAGGTTCATTTAGTTATTCATTTATTTTGTGATACGTAACAATGTAATACTGAATACGTAATAGCCAACAATGATCTGAAAAGAAGATTCGTTCTTCTTGCAATATTGTCTGTAAACTTCTCGGACTCATTTCGAGCTAAGCTGAAGATGTCTATAGACTGGTAAGCTCTTTTGAGGCAGTATTGGAGTACTTCATTGTATATTAATGTCACTAAGTCCTACCGATTCAGCAAAAGTGGTTGCATTGATAGAAGGTGGGAATAGTCAGCGTTATGTGGCTGCAGTTCTTGGGATTCCTCGATCGACCGTACAACGAGTGTACCATCGCTTTAGAGAGACAGGAGATTATTCCAGGAGACCCGGTTCAGGGAGAAAACGAGTAACTTCGGCTCCTTACGACCATTTTGTTGTTCTAAACACATTAAGAAATCGCCATTCCACAGCTATTAAGACCAGAAGAGCCTTCCAGAAAATAAGACAAGTTAATGTGAGTGAGAGAACTGTAAGAGGACGTCTGGATGAATGTGGGCTGATTCCAGAAGACCAGCTAAAGGCCCAGAATTGCTCCAGCAACATCATGTTGAACGATTACGTTTTGCTCACAATCATGCTAATTGGAACATAGGGGAGTTGCGACGAGTGCTCTTCACAGATGAATCGATATTTAGTTCACAGATGGACGGAAAAGAGTGTGGAGAAGAGAAGGAGAACGTTTTTCTTCATGTAACTTCAGTTCACGTTTCAGTTTCTAAGGTGGATCAGTAATGGTATGGGGTGGCATTTAGTATGAAGCTCACACAGAACTTGTGTTCATTAATGGAGGTGCTCTGCCTGCCCCAAGATACATCGAAGAAGGTCTAATTTAACATGTGGTAACATATGCCCCACTTATTGGTGGAAAGTTCTTGTTAATGCATGACAATGCTTGCCCTCATGCTACAAGAATCGTGGATGAGTTCCTTCACGACGTTGGATGTGGAATAGGATGACGTGGCCAGCAAGAAGTCTTGACATAAACCCTATTGAATATGTGTGGGACATGCTAGGAAGCGAGTTAGAAGTCGTCTAACTCCTCACAGCAACTTACAGCAGCTCCGAAATGTTCTCAGTAAATAATGGAATAGAATCGACCAGACAGACATCCAGAATCTGATCGAAGGGTTCAATCGGCGAATGGTAACGGTCATACAGTCACGGGAGGCAATACCCGCTATTACCAACATCTAGGTGGCCACAAAATCAGTTGAACATTTGGAAGAAAATTGATATAATTTGTAAGTTTTTTTTTTTTTGGGAAGCAATGTTTTCTTCATTTGATAAAGGATTTTCTGATTCTCGCCTCATAAAAAATTTAGAAACTTTATTTGGCCCGGTTTTTTTATTTATTTATTTTTTTTTTTTTCCCGGTGAGTGTAGTTGTTCATTATTGCAGAAAAATAGCTTTCAGATTTCACTTGTTTATTGAGTGTTTATGTAATGTGTACTAATAAAAAGAATCCATGTACTTTTCATTTATTTTTAATATTTCTGTGCTAGATTATGTTTCTACCCTTAAATCAGAAACTCAATGTATTGATTTACGAATAATTACAGCTCCAGCTGTAGTCCATTCATGCTTTCAATCACGAATATATGAGTGGGCCATAGTTGGGCAACTCAGAATACAACTATGTACCAATACTTATTTTTTTCAATACTTGTAATTAAATAATTTCAAACACATATGTCAATTTTTATTTAATATACACTTACAAGAGTCCGAAGCCAAAATTTCACTTAATCTGGATAAATAGTACTGAATATACAAAGAAAAATGTGACAAATGTGGACCATAGTTAGGGAAACTACGGTATTTTGTGATATGTTGTTGATGATTCATCATAGAAAAACTAACATTCTCCTTACGGTTGGGGAAAACCTCGGAGAAACCCAATCAGGTAAAAGGGCCCGAGCGGGAATTAAACCCTGCCCGAGCACAACTCCGGATTAGCAATTAAACGCGCTACCGCCTGAGTTACGCCGGTGGTCATTTCTAAATGCTTGGCAATATTTTATAATTCATTCATTCATTCATTGTTTTCTGCCCAAGGGAAGGTCTTTCACTAAAAACTCAGGATTCTCCAAACTTTCCTATAATCTTCCTTTCTCTTTGTATCCGCCTATGATTCATATATCTTAATAGATTCGCGGACGTAATTATCCGAAGCTCTTAATCCGAATTGGTATTTTCTTGAAACCAATTTCCCGAATTAACTTCCTCCGAAACTCTTTTCGTCCCGACGAGGAATTCTAGAAAATTAATAATCCCGAAAGTTTTATACCATAATGATTATGAAGAAATAAAAATTCGAAAGATGTTTGCTTGCGAGAATTTTAAAACGGTAATGCCACCCCTCACTTATACTGCTCGTGCAGTGATTATTTTCCAATTCGCATTGTGCTGGCTCTAGAAAGTCCTAGGAAAACGTGCAAGTTTGGCTAGTCTTTTGCCTCTTACCCTCTGATCTGTAACTTAATTGACATCGAAGATATCTAAAATGGTTAACACGTAATCTTGTTCTATCTCTCCAATCTCCTAATAAGCGTTCCTAACATGCTCGCAATGAAAAAATGATTTTTATTTCTGTGACCTCCTTATTTTTGTATGCCTCCAGTAGGCACAAGTCTGTCAACGTTTTGGTTTAAGTGAAAAAGCAACAGGATATTCGGCTATTACAAAAATTTTGTCATTGGTAATGATAGCTATTTCAAAGTCACCACATAACTATTTCCAAAAATACGACTGCGATAACCATTCTTCTCGTAGCGTTTACATTTGGAACAAAAAAATTTGCATACAGAGCTTACCTTTTGCTTGGGAAAATACATGCACGAGTGGTAAGGTCACTAAATCGTTCTTTGGATTTTTTTCTTCGAAATCTGACTGTGAGAACAAAATGGGACAAACCTTGGTTGTGCCATGGAGGTATCAAGTGTGACTATTCATTACCAATTATAAATTTTGACACATGGTAAACAGAATCACAGGAGATTCTGGCTCCACATTTTCGCTGGAGTAAGCATACACGAAAAATGTTCCCCATGAGAAGTCCTTGAGTATCACTTGGAAACTTCTTCTACAACGGATAAAGATTTAGGATTCGCAGGTTGCTCTCGACCGTTCAGTCTCCTCAACGTCTTCCTCAAACTCTCACCTTCCGATAACAGGACGAACTCACCTGTCGAAACATTAGTACTTTCAATACTCAACACGTTTTCTGGAGTGAGTTGCGATACGTTTCTGCCTAGTTTTCACTATTTGACCTTCCGTAGCTTAGCAACAGAATGAATTGTTAGTTCGTGGTGCCTTCGGGGATTTGTACCCTTGAGGATTTATAATTCCGGGAAAATTTTCGGGTGTTAAACTTAGCGTGCTTGTATTCGGGGATTGTCCTTTCGGGTATGTATACATTTGGGATATTTGATTCGGGTGATTAGATTCGGGTGAATGGACGGGAAAGATCTTAATATCGTCTATCACTTGATATCTCTTTCTCCACGAACTCTTTTCCCGTTTACCATTCCTTCTAGTGTATCTATCCTTCAATAGGCAGTTTCTTCTCGATCTGGTACCCAACCAAATTATTTTCCTTTTGCAGATCAATATAATATAGTGTTAGAGAAGGCCGTATGGCCTTAAATCTGCCAGGTTAAATAAAAATTATTATTATTATTATTATTATTATTATTATTATTATTATTATTATTATTATTATTATTATCATTATCAGTGTACATATACGTTTTGTAAAACATATTAAGAAATAGATTTTAGTAATAAAACTACTAATTATTCTACGGATATAGGCCTGATAAAAAGGGAGAATGACTATTAATAGTTTATCCGGTATTTTTCAATCTGAGAAGTCGGTGGCAAATAAATTGTTGAAAATGAAATGTAAGTATGGAGGAGACACGAGAGAAAAGGCGAGTATGAAGGAAGTTGTAGAAAAGAAGGATTTTTGAGTTGTTGAGAAATATTCATTTCTTGTTTGGAGTATGCATGCTGAATATTCTACGTTCTGTCACGTTTTGTGATAACATTCACGATAATTATATTTGTGAAAACCTGTTCCATTTGTGTGCAAAACTTGTAAGTAATTTTATGTGAGTTTCGCGTGTAGTTTGATAGCTATCCTAAATTTTGCAATGAGTATGAACTTAAGAATTGCAAAGTAAACAATCGGTCTCATTTTAACTTCAATTCTTTTAAGGAATTTCTTTTACTGAGCTATAATTGTCATTTGAAGTACTCATGTGAATTTCTGTTTTAAAAATCTACAGAATTTGGACCCTACTAAAAATTACGGTTACTAATATTGGAATGCTAAACGCCCCTAAACAACTTCTAGCTTTGGTGGAAATGGTGACGGGAAGATAACATTGGAGTAATGAGCCCAAAATTCCTCTATGGGATTACCTAACTTTAGACTTGTAGTTCGAAAAAATTATAGGTATCCTACAAACAAAACTCAGTTCGAACTTCTCGTGGCGCGCATGGTTTACTTTTCTTACCCACCTGCAGTAGGCGTGAGAGCATTCTGGGAAATAGAGCATACGTCATCTGCGCGAGACAGTCACGCCCCTCTGGTTTCTGCGCTCTGAGATTTCCTTGTCGGGTGCCTATAGTAGAAAGGTCGACAGGTATATTGTTTTACTATACTGCATATTCTTACGTAGAACTACGTATAGGTGCGAACATCTCTCGGCAGGTGCACACCAAGTGGCATAAAACGAGAACGAGGGCTGAACATGGAGAATAAGGGAAATCAAAGAATGTAAGAGAAAGGCAATGAAAACAAGGGAAATGCAAGTGGAACTATGGAAATAGCAGGAGTATGAGAAGGAGGCAATGAAAACAAGGGCAATATAAGGACAAAAAGGAGAACAAGAGAGTAAAAGAAGACGAGAACAAGAAAATGACAAGGTTAACAAGAGGAAAACAAGAACAGCAAAGGGAAGACAATAACAAGAGTAATACAAAGATAACAAGAGAAATACTAGAGGAACAAGGGGAATGCAAGGAGAAAAGGAGAAATACAAGAAAAGCAAAAGAAAGACAGATAAAGAAAGGGGCATAAGGAAAAGACCAGTTATAGAAGAAAAAGAAGAAAAAGTAGTGAAAAGAAGAGGAACAAAAGAACAAGTGGTAGATAATGAGAACAAGAGAAATACAAGAAGAAGAAAGGGAATACAAGAAGAAGAGGAAGGAAAGAGAGCAATGGCAATAAAATGAGAACTACCAAATAGATCGACAAAAGGTAAATATAAGGACAAAGAAGAGAAAAGGAAAATGGGGAAGACAAGGCGAAGAAAGAATGCAAGGAGACTGAAACTGATCCAAGTACTAGAACAAGGGGAATACAAGCCGATAATGGGAAATAAAAGGAGAAAAAGAGGAATACGAGGAAATCATGTGTACTGAAGGAGAAATATTGGAATACCGACAAGGAGAACGAGGGAAATACAACGAGTAAATGGGGACTAGAAGAGGAACAAGGAAAACAGAGTAAAGAAGAGAATACGAGCATAATGTTATTATGAGGAGAACAAGTAGACAAAAAGAGAACATGAGAGGGAGTTATATTTAAGTGGCAGCAAATTACTAAGTTACTCTCCATGTCTAGTTAGGAGAAAAACGTAAGTCTTAGGCGAGACCCGGGCAAAACGAATAACCTGGGCAAAGTGAATAATGCCAATTTCTTAGAAATGCCAACAGGTAGCGCTTTCTGCTATGTTGGGGAAGAATCCGTACCAGATTTTGCTGCTGAAACTGACTTGTCGTCATTCTAGCTAGGAAGAAAAGAAGTCAGCGTGTGTTTAAAGAATATTGACTGTTTTCTTACAATATTTCACGATAAGAGAAACATATGTACAACATACAGTACCGCAAAAACTCTTTGTTATGTGATAGTAATATATAGGCGATAGAATTAGTTCTAAAATACCGTACTTACGAAGAAGATTATTGACTTTTTGTTTTTATAACCTTAAATGAAAAGCGAAGTGGCTTCTGCGGACAAAGTGAATAGGGCAAAGTGGATAACTTATCCGCTTTGCTCTGCCAACTTTATTTGACTATATAAGTGTCAGCTGTATTTTTGTATGTACTGTATTTGTCTATTGTAATAAAGCGTGTTAGATCATTTTACTTTGTCGAGGCATTAAATCACACTAATTACATTATGAATCAGCAACACTGATTTTAATTTTTACTTAAAAAGGTCGTAATATATTTTCAGATGGTTTAATTTTTCAAGAGGAAGACGGAGCAAGCCAAATGGTCTGAAGAAGCCATGAAGAAAGCACTTGAAGAAATAAGATCTTCTAATCAGTGGTTCTGCTATCTGGCCAGACAACCATAATGTGTTTGTTGTTGAAGATTTTGCTCCAGATGGACTTACAGATCGCCCACTTGAGACAGAAATCAGTGAAACGACAGCTGGCTCAGATTTAAGAAATTCTGCGGAGCCAGCTTCTTCAGCGGCTGAAGAAACAGTTCATGCTCACTCAGAATCAACCACCTCTGTGATATCGGCATCTTCAGAGATTGACGAAATATTCAATACATCAATTACACTCAGATTTTCAGTTTCGGTTACATCAAAACCTCAACATCGTCAGTAGGAGAACCCAAGTCTTTTCTTTTGATTTAGACCAGTGCCAAAAGTGGATGCTCGAAAAAACGAGTTCAACGAAGAAAATGTCAGCGCTCTGAAGCTCTGACATTTATAGAGATTAAAAAGTCTGAAAGAGAAGTAACTTATGGGCAGGAGGAAAAGCAGAAGAAATCCAAGTCTTCAGTGCCAGTGAAAAGTCGACTCGTTCAAATTTATATTTTGTACTAATCTAACGTGCTGTAAAGGGCTGTAATAACAATTCTTATAGTCTCATATGCCTCGTCAACATCGTGTTTATGTGTTGAGTAAATTTTATTATCAATGAATAAAAATTAAACAGAAAGGTGAAAATGTTATAGGGATATTCATTTTGCCCCGGTTAATTATTCGCTTTGCCCGTGTACTAGGGCAAATCCAATAATTAACTATATTTTCTTTCTCAAATCATATCACTCTCCGTAGGTACGAGAAACGAATTGCTGTTTTGTAGATATGTGGACAACATGTGTCACAACCAAAGTCATTAAGTTTTTATTTCGGGAGCATCAAAATATAGCTTGTGCCATTTTTATTCTTAGGTTATCCGCTTTGCCGCGTTTTCCCTCGTCTATGTAAGAACCGGCCAGGCAATCAGCCCAGACATAATTGGATCCCGGACACGAATCCCGTTCTGTACAAGCTATACACCACCTGTGACTGATTAAAAAATACCTATTCGTTAATTACTGAATAGGAGAGATTAAAGTAGTAGAATTGAAGGAAATAAAATAAAATACAGTTCGATACATTTCAGTAAAATAGAACAGAATGAAATTCCATGACCATGAATACTTGTAAACTGACATATTTGTGGAGAGGCGATGTATGGGGTGATAGAAGAATGTTATATGAATGTATATAACTATTTATTTATTACGATCTCTTAGCTTTGAGATTAGTTTGCGCTTAGCCGATACAATAGCACCTATTACTCTGGCATCTTCCAGTCAGATGTTTTCTACTTCTGCAGGACCCCTTGCACATTGGTCGAGTGCAATAACCTATAACAGAGACCACCATCAAATAATTTTATATCGATTAGAACACTTGGTTTGATCAGCTTTCAGGTTTACCATCCACGTTCAAAGTTTGTTTTTAACTTCAGACATATCGCTATTCTAAAATCCATTTCTCGGTTTCTGGAAGCTGTTATGATTTTCATCTGGAGAAATTCTTTGTAAAAGTTTTGCTGAAGAATTTTAAAGAAAAATATCAGGTCGCTAGAATTATATTTTCGATATTTCTAACTGAATACAAACCTTGAACTTCTCTTGTAACGTAAAAATGTGATTCTTGGTATGACGACATTTTATTTATTTGTGAACTTATATTTTACGTAAACTGTAGGACGGACATTACATTATACAGAATGACTCGTAAGTGATGTCATTAATCCTGTTTTGTGATTTCTTTAGTAAAGAGCAACAAAAAAGTGGAAACCATATTTTTCTTATTTTTATTTTGAATAGTTTTCCAGAAGAATGTATTTTAAAATACATAAACTATGAGATCGTGCAACGCTGTAGCCAGTAGCGAGTGCACATCACGTCGTGCTCTTTTGAACAGTCATCATCCTTCAACTGGATTTTTCTGAATAGGAAAGTGGATGGTCATTGCCATCTAAAATGAGGGACATAATTGATGAGCTGGCAAAAATGTTTCAATTTCAGTAGCGCGGTTGATAGTTAACCATATTGATGGTTGTGCTTCAAATTCAATCCTCCAACTTCGTTGAACCTCATCTGCATTCTCCAATTTTCAAAAACATTTCAGTATCCACTTACGTTAATCAAATGATAATTGCACCGCACGTTTGTTTATAAAAAAAATATACATATTTCCATTGCCTTCAGAAATATAAACCGCAAAAATCGTATTTCTATCTAATTTCTTAGCTGTGAAATATTATTTCAAGGAGAGAATACTTAAATTTAGGACACTATGTAGGTTTACATATCAGGCCGAACCTAAATTAGACAATTTTGAATATTATTTTAATGCTTTCTTATTTATTTTATTATTGAGTGTATTAATAAATTATTCAATTATGAGTTGACTATATCAATAAGAAATGTTTTTGCTATTTTTTGCAATGAATTGTGTTCATTAAACATAGTTATTTTTACATAATGTGTTATTAATAAAAAATAACTTCAAATGATAGAACAGTGCTAAGGGCAGGTTGTTTCTTCATTATCAAATATACGTGCACGCAGAATTTCAAGAATGTATCCAAAAATGTCTACGTTATGAGAAAAACAGATTTGGAAATTGTATGTTACGGTAAATGAGCTACAAGCTAAACAAGGTTTAGAAGCTCTGTCCGTATTAAAATGGCCAAGTCAGTTGACAAAGTCTCACGTTTTAAGTCTCAACTCGGAAAGTATTATAGTTATTTAGACATTTTTCCACCATAATATTGAGGAAAGTGTATTTAAGAAATGTGCTTCCATATCTGTATTATGTATATGTCCCCCTTTATACTAGAGATCTGCTTTTCAAATTGACTACTTTGGTTAGTGACAAAATGACTAGAAAATACGAAACAAGTGACAAGTTGAAGAGATATTTTGTTTAAAGCTTGTGAAATGTCAATTGTTGAGAAGTTTAACAAGTAAGATGGCGGATCATAGTATGCGTTGCTTCACGAAAGAGATGATAGGAGATTATTTGTGGTGCACTTTTACCAGAAGTAAGAAAATATGAAAGAACTAAAATTCCTGGATATTGAATTGTTTTGTGGAGAAGTATTATTTCGATCAGTGTTTCGTCTAAATTCACCTCCAGTTACAGATAAAAGCTGTTCATTTCTGTTGAACTTAAAAGAGTTTCGAATTAAATTAATGTTTTCCTTTAATACTATAAGAAACAAACCTTTGAATATGCATTTCTTTTAGGATTCTGTATTAAAATTTTCATTGGAAACGATTAACCGCAATATGGTTTTGTGTATTGTATTCTTCTTCTTTGCTTCAAAAGTAACTCAGAAGATGACTGAAAGTTTGACCAAATGCCCTCGATTAGTCAAAATCATCTAAAGTGTTCAGACTAGTCCCAGTAAAACTCAGTTTACTTATCTGTATGTTTAGGAAACGCGATCATCTCATAGTGGAAATTTGTTGCTTTTTTTTTCTTTTCTTTTCACTAGTCAAAGCAATCGTTTTAAGGAATAGGACCCGGTGTCATCCGCCGATACTCCGACCACTTATACAGAAATAATTTCTTAATCGTATATGCTAGGCCTATATGAACCGCATAAAAATATCAAGCGTGCTGCTATTTCGTCACATAAATCCTAAAGGTAATGCCTGTCATTAACAGTTACATTACCAGTTCTTCTGTAAGGTTGTGAAACTTGGATTCCTACTTCGACAGAAGAAGAGGGGTTAAGGGTGTTTGAGAATGAGGTGCTTAGGAAAATATTTGGGGCTAAGAGAGATGAAGCTACACGAGAATGGAGAAAGTTACACAACGCAGAATTGCACACATTGTATTCTTCACCTGTTTCAATTAGAAACATTAAATACAGATGTTTGAGATGGGTAGGACATGTAGCACGTATGGGCCAATCGAGAGAGGCATAGAGAGTGTCAGTTGGGAGACCGGAGGGAAAAAGGTTTTTGAATATGCCGAGACATAAATGGATGTTTAATATAAAAATGGATTTGAGGGAGGTGGGTTTAGGTGATAGCGACTGGATTAATCTCATTCAAGACAGACACCGATGGCGAGCTTATGCGAAGGCGGCAGTGAACGTCCGGTTTCTTTAAAGGCCATTTGTAAGTAAGTCATACCTGTCATTGGACTTTCAGTAAGGAAATGCGTAAAAACACCTATATAACCAGGTCAAGCGAAATCAAACCAAAGTCAAAGCGCTCCTCTGAGAACGAGTTGCGCTGGCTAACACACAAATCACGCTTGTGGATGATTACTAAATTACGCAGTACAGAAAAAGAAGCGAGACCTGTCGTGTAAACTGTGCAAGTGAGGAAAGAATGAGATATCAGAAAGGGAGTTTGCTTCGTGATAGTATAGCTTATAGGAATCTGCCGATGCTAAAGTTCATCTCAGACTGAACTCTTCCCTTTCATACCCATTGGTGACATAGTCAAGGTACATGGTAAGATCACAGGACACGTCCTATCTCCCCTACTCTAACTACTGAATAGCATAGGATAATTTGTGATTTTTGGTCAATAAATCACATTTCATGTTTTTAACACTAAAAATGTTTGTGGTCTAAGGGTACTCTGGGGCAATTTTCATGGCCTTATACCCCTCCTATTGCATGTTACGGGTGCCATGTTTAAAAGGCTATGCGCTCTCTGTAGGTATTTAAAATTCAAAAATAATTTTTTCGGTTTTTAAATTTTCTGCGATTTGCTTTTCTAAATCCTACTTCTCCTACAAAATTTATACCTACTACATGCATGATTTTTTGTGAGGAATTTTGATTTTGTGTGTAACAAAACTTACTAACAAAATGTTTGCAACTGTTGGTCATTTTTTATCGTTTTTATGATTGACAATACAAAATAATTATTTTAATAATTTTTTGTTGAAACTAACGAAACCCTGGTTAGTAACTTTTGTTTTGAAGGATTTGAAAGTTACGAAAATACATTTCTGGCAAAAATGTTAAATATTGAGGAGAAATGGCGATTTTTTTTTAAATTAATTTAATTTTACAAAACTGGTAACAACTCACACTATTTTAAACCAAATTTATAAAACTTCGTATACGCGCTAATTATGTTTATCATAATAATGTGCAAAATTTGAGACTTCTAGTTGGATTAGTATAGGAAATTGAGATTTCCCCTCGGAGTACCCTTAAAAGTGAAAGAGATTAAAACAATAACTGTGTCCTATATAGATCAATAAAATATAATAGAACGGAATTCAGGAACTATATACGCTTAGTGAATTGGTAAGTTTTTAATGAGGCAATACTTAGGTAAATAAACGAAAATCGTACTAATTCATATAATTATTTATTTTCATGTTCGACTTCGACATTTATTTCCTTTGCTAGTCAAAATGGTAGCAGTGGCATTCATTTTTGTAGCATCTGCCAAAATTGGTTTCTTGACAGTACTTCAGACACTCTTCACCAGTGGTACATTTCACACCTGTAACAGAGATCATTATCAAAAGCTGGACTTTTGTTCTGTTCACCTCCTAGATTCAGCTGCTACGTCAAACTATTTTCGAACTTCAGATTACGTCCCTAAGTATCGATATGCAGAACCTGGCATGGTGTTCTATCTGACGTATAGTAGAATAGGTCTCGCAAGAACGGATTACCGACGGAAGGAAAGCGAATCAAACACTGCGATAAGGAAGAGCGGGCGAGAGGAAAGGTCACGAGATAACTTGAATTATATTCAAGAGTACAGTCGAAAGAGAAATGACATCGATAGAATCATTCTTGCGTTGTGATAGTTACATTACGACTTCAGTTTGTTCCATTCCATGTGAATACGTGTCTTGTATCGCACGGTATTATTATTTCATTCGTAAACATATGTTGCGCGTTTAATTAGCTTCGAATTTATCTCTTGCTACGTTCTTTATTTCCACAGCGAGTCCTCATCTGTTCATCTTCTTGGAAGAGACAGCACTTTCATTGGCTCGCACCTCTCCCCCTCCTCGGCGTGCCTACATACACACGTCAAAACATACAGCAACGCCACCATTGGTTTTCGGTAATCGTTTCTTGCGCGAGCTATAATATATACTCACAAATGTTTAATTACAAAGTTCTAATACGAGATTGATCCCACACGTAATGCTCACTGCGCATGCACTCCTAATCCATGGTATGCCTGGTTGTCATTTATTGCGTTAATAGTGTCATAAATTTAGGCTAATTATTGCGACGTGTAGGCCCAGTATTTATTAGCGTATTTAAATATTTTGTAAAACAAATTCAGAAATTGATTATATTAATAAAGCTACTAAAATTAGTGTACGTTTGGGGTATCATACTACAGACGACATTACTTTATATCCCGGAAAGAGATTGTACATTATTCTGGGCATATAAAAAAAAAAAAGGGAGAGTGACTATTAAGAGTTTAGCCGGTATTTTTCAGTCTGAGAAGTCGGTAGGTAATAAATTGTGGAAAATGAAAAGTCAGTATTGAAAAGAAACGAGATAAAACGCGAGTATGAAGAAAGTTGTAGAAAACAAGGCTTTTCGAGTTGCTAAGATATATTTAATTCTTGTTTGGCGTATGCATGATGAATATTGTAGGTTCTGTCACGTTTTGTGATAACATTCACGGCCATTACATTTGTGAAAACCTGTTCCTTTCATGTAAAACTTGTAAGTAATTTTATATGAGCTTCGCGTGTTGTTTGATAGCAATCCGAAATTTTGCAATGAGTATGAACGTAATAATTGCAAAGTAAACAATCGGTCTCATTTTAACTTCAATTCTTTTTAGGAATTTATTTTACTCAGCTGTAATTATCATTTGAAGTACTGATGTGGATTTTTGTTTTAAAAATCTACAGAATTTGGACCATACTAAATATTACGGTTATTAATATTGGAATGCTAAACCCCCTGTACAAATTGTAGCTTTGGTGGAAATGGAGACGGGAAGATTACATTAGAGTAATGAGCCCAAAATTCCTCTAAGGGATTACCTATCTTTTGACTTGGAGTTCGAAAAATTATGTTTCCTACCAGCAAAACTCAGCTCGAACTTCTCGCGGCGCAGTAGGCGTGAGAGCATTCTGGGAAATGGAGCATACGTCATCTGCGCGAGACAGTTACGCCCGCTTGTTTCTGCGCACTGAGATTTCGCTTTCGGGTGCCTATAGTAGAACGGTCGATAAGTTTTACTACACTGCATATCCTTACGTAGAGCTACGTATAGGTTCAGGTGCATAGCAAGTGTCATACAGGGAGAACGATTGCTAAACAGCTAGAATAAGGAAAATCAAAGAATATAAGAGAAACACAATGACAACAAGGGAACTACAAGAGGAAGTATGGAAATATCAGGAGCATAAGAAGGAGCCAATGAAACCAAAGGGCAATATAAGGACAAAAAGAAGAATAAAAGTGTAAAAGAAGACGAGAACAAGAAAATGACAAGGATAACAAGTGAAAAGCAGGAACAGCAAAGGGAAGACAATAACAAGAGTAATACAAAGATAACAAGAGAAATACTAGGGAACAAGGTGAATCCAAGGAGAAAAGGAGAAATACAAGGAAAAGAGTCACAAAGATAAAGAAGAGGACATAAGGAAAACACCATGTATAGAAGAATAAGCAGAAGAATATAGTGAAAAGAAGAGGAACAAAAGAACAAGGGGTAGATAATGAGAACAAGATAAATACAAGGAGAGGAAAGAGGATACAAGAAGAGAGTGAAGGGTAGGAGAAAAATGGGAATAAAATGAGGACAACGGAATAGAACGATAAAAGGGAAATATAAGGACAAAGAGGAGAAAAGAAAATGGGGAAGACAAGGCGAAGGAGAGAATGCAAGGAGATTGAAGCTGATCCAAGTATTAGAACAAGGGGAATACAAGGCGATAAGGGTAATAAAAGGAGAAAAGGGGGAATACTAGGAAATCATGGGTACTGGAGGAGAAATATTGGAATACCGACAAGGAGAACGAGGGAAATACAACGAGTATAAGGGGAATAGAAGAAGAACAAGGGAAAACGGAGCAACGAAAATAATACAACATTATGAGGAGAACAAGTAGACAAAAAGCAGAACATGAGAGGGCGTTATATTTTATGTGGCGGCAAATTAGCAAGTTACTCTCCATGCCTAGTTAGGAGAAAAACGTAAGACTAAGTTCATGTAAGAACCAACCAGGTAATCAGCCCAGACATAATTGGATCCCAGACACGAATCCCGTTCTGTACAAGCTATACTCCACCTGTGACTGATTAAAGCAGTACCTATTCGTTAATTACGGAATAAAAGAGAATGAAGTAGTAGTACTGAAGGAAATAAAATAAAATACAGTTCGATACATTTCAATAAAATAGAAAAGAATGAAATTCTATATCCATGAATCCTTCTGAACTGACATATTTGTGAAGAGGCGATGTATGGGGTAATAGAAGAATGTAATATGAATGTAGGCTATATAATTATTTATTTATTAGGAGCTCTTATATTAGACATTAGTTTGCGCTTGGTTGGTACAATAGCATCTATCACTCTGGCATATTCCAGTCAGATGACTTCTACTCGTGCATTTATCATTGCATTTTGGTTGTGTGCAAGAACCTGTAACAGAGATCATCATCAAATAATTCTGTATCGATTAGAACACTTGGCTTGATCAGCATTCTGATTTAGCCACTACGTCTAAAGTTGGTTTTAACTTCAAAATGTCGCTATTTCAAAATCTGTTTCTCGGATTCTGGAAGCTGTTATGATGTTATGATATGATTTAAAGAAAAATATTATCTCGCTAGAATTATTTTTTCGATATTTCTAAATAAATACAAACCTTGAACGTCTCTGGTAACGTAAAAATGTGATTCTTGGTATGATGTCATTTTATTCATTTGTGAACATATAATTTACGTATACTGTAGGACGGACATTACACTATACAGAATGAACCGTAAGTGATGTCATTAATCCTGTTGGATTATTTCTTTAGTAAAAATAAAAAAAAGTGGAAACCATCTTACTGTATTTTGAATAGTTTTCCAGAAGAAAATCTATTTTAAAATACATAAACTATGAGATCTTGCACGCTCCACCCAGTAGCGAGTGCACATCACGCCGTGCTCCTTTGAACGGTCATCATCTTTCAACTGGATTGTTGTGAATAGGAAAGTGGATGATCATTGTCGTTTAAAGTGAGGGACATAATTGATGACCTGGCAAAAATGTTTCAATTTCAGTAGCACGGTTGTAGTTAACCTTTTTGATGGTTGTACTTCAAATTCAATCCTCCAACGTCGTTGAACCTCAACAACTTTCTCCACTTTTCAATAACATTTCAGTATTCAATGACGTTCATAGAACGATAATTGCACCACCATTTTTTATAAACAAATAAACATATTTCCACTGCCTTCTGAATCATAAACCGCAAAAATCTTATTGCTATATCAGTTCTTTGCTGTGAAATATTATTTCAAAAAGTGTTGCACTATACTTCAATTTTGGACGCTGTGTGGATGTACAGCTGTCAAAAGAAAAAGTTGTCGCTCTCCTGAAACAAAGTTCCCTTCGGGTATCTTCGCTACAATTCGGAGACAGGCGATGTTACATGTTGTTGGACCACGTTGCCTGATACCTACAGTTATAATTGAAGTATTCTGTGTGTTATCGATAGCATAATGGTAGCGTTCAGGCCTCTTATTCATGAGGTCCTGCGTTCGACTACAACCACGTGCTTTTTATGTTCTTTTTTGTTCTGTTTTTGAGAGAGACAAACTGTACATAATGGCTCCTTTCTCTTTACGATTATTTTAGTAATTAACATCAGGTTCATTAATATATTATGCCATGACTTTATCATTATGATATTGTGGAAAGAAAAAGATTTTATTCTCAATAAAAATATCTTTCGTGGCATAAACAAAACAAATTTACTGGCGTCGGCCTTAAAACATTCAAACAATTAAGCGTTCAAAAACAAAACAAAAATCCACAATTCAATATTTAGTCTATCTTCCTCTTATCTCGATCATCTTGCAGTCGAGTGGGCATGGAATTGACTAGTCTTAGCAAATAGCGACTGTTTTTAGACACGATATTCCAGGCATTCTGAACATACATACATAAGTGTTCTGTCTGGGTAGGTCTTTCATTGCAAACCCAGCAATCTCTAATCTTTCCTATTTTCAGCCTTCCTCTTAGTCTCCGCATATGATCCACATATCCTAATGTCGTCTATTATTCTTTTCAACCAGAGACCCAACCAATTCATTTTCTCTTTCTAATCAGTTTCAGCATCATTCTTTCTTCACTCACTTTTTCAAACACAATTTTATTTCTTATTCTATCTGTCCACTTCACACGCACCGTTCTTCTCCACATCCACATTTCAAATGCTTCAATTCGTTTCTCTTCATTTCGTCGTAATGTCCATGTTCCTTCCCCATAAAATGCCACACTCCATACAAAGCACTTCACTAGTCTCTTCCTTAGTTCTTTTTCCAGAGGTCCGCAGAATATCCTTCTTCTTCTATTAAAAGCTTTTTTTCATGTTTGCAGTTTTTCTTGGGAAGGATAGGCCTAAATGCGGTAACATCCCGTTGCTTTCCGCACACCACTATCTCTTTCGCATCTTATTAAATTCCAGGGGGCCCAAGCGTGGAGATGAGGAGAGTGGATTTGACTAATTGGGCCCTCGGACTTCACCGAAAGTCACGGCAAGGGTTAAATATTAATTCTATCAGGATGTTTGACCCTATCAGAGATCGGAAAATCTCAATTAGCCTTTGCCCCCGCATCCTGGACTAGCTTCTACGAATCATCAGAAAATCTTGGAGTATGATTGGGCCAATTTTTCCGAAAATGTTTCCACACTTTTGCCTTCGTAGCTCAGCGTACGAACGTCGGAATTTAGATGTCAACGTCTCAGGTTCAATTCCTCGTTCCTCCTTTTCATTTTATTGTGGTTCAAGATAGTATAATGTAATAATACAAAAAGAAAAATTAATAGCAGTATTATGCAACTGGATTTTTCCAAACCTAATATTAAATTGATGTTATTTATATCACTAAAGAACGATTACAATATAAATAACTTGAATATTATTTATACAGTATCACTAAAGAACGATAACACAATATAAATGATAAGTATCGGTTTGTTTAATTAATATAAGATATTATATAATACGTATTTAATTATCTAAATAAAATAACCTATTTTACAAAGAAAGATGTTTGTGTTATAATAATTACTTACATAAAATACAGATTATTTATATTGCGAAAGAACAATAACAATATAAATAACTTGAATATTATTTCATAATGCTAATGAAGGAAACAGAATATAAATGATAATTTGAATATTATTTATATCATTAAAGAACGATAATAATATAAAAAACGTGAATATTATTCATATCGGAATTTCACAGATTTATTCAGATGTATTTAAGAAATTGTAGAAGAATAGTAATTAGTAACAGTGTCCTATTTATTCTTCTTGGAGCCAAATTTGTAACTTTTAAAAGTGTGGTTACTATGTTGAAGTGTATGTGTTGCAACGGATGCTTGATTTGTTATGTATGTGAGTCAGTTATGGGATGCTTGATGTCGTCGCAATGTCGTAATTATAGTTTGATTGTGTTTGTGTGACTATTGTGTATTAATTTATGATGTATGGTACGGAAAGTTGCTTATTTGTATTATAGAAGTGTTACGTATGTGTGTTGTTAATGTTTTTGTATGTTTCAAATTGATAACTTATATTTGTTTTGCAATCGCAATGCCTAATTTACGGATTGTTTATGTTTTGTTTACATCGCGTAAACTAATTTAATTTTCTTTTCCATTTCACTTTATGCTTATCTTTTTGTGTATAAAACTATAGCCCTAACATACATATGTAAAATAGGGCTAACCCCATTGGAGATACTGTAACTACAATAGTAATAATTATTATTCATATCGTTATAAAACGATAACAGAATACAAATGATGACTTGAATTTTATTCATATCTCTAAAGAACGATAACAAAATATAAATAACGTGATATCCATCAAGAACGATAACTGGATATAAATGATAATTTGAATATCATTTACATCGCTAAAGAACGATTAAAAAATAAAATGAAAACTTGAAGAAGGCGCGAACCCAGAACCTTTGAATCATTAAACAAGCACTCTAACGCTGGTCTGCGAGGAGTAGATATGGAACACTTTCATAGTTCCGGAACTGCTTGTACAAGCACATGCATCGTGTAACATCGCCGCGACCCGAAGTGGACTTTGAAAATATTGGCTGTTCACGAGTGCGGCCACTTTTTTTTTTGACAGCTGTACATATCAGCCAGAACCTAAATTAGACAATTTTGAATATTATTTATTGGTTTCTTCTTTATGTTATTATTGAGCGTATTAATAAATTCTTCGATTATGAGTTGAATATATCACTAAGAAATATTTTTGTTATTTTTGCAATGAATTGTATTCATTAAAAATAATTATTGTTACATAAAGTGTTATTAATAAAAAAAACTTCAAATGATGAAACTGTTCTAATGGCAGGTTTTTATTCAATATCAAATATACGTGCATTCAAGATTTCGAGAATGTATCCCAAAATTGTATAAGTTATGAGGAAAACGGAATTGGAAAATATATGTTACTGTAAATGTGCGACAAGCTACCAAAGATTAGAAGCTTTTACCGTTTTAAAATGTCCAAGTCAGTTGACACAGTCTCACATTTTAAGTTTTAACTCGGATAGTATTTCAGTTTTTTTTTAGATATTTTTCTACCATATTATTGAGGAAAGTGTATTAAAAATGTGCTTCCCTATCTGAATTTTATATGTATGTATATATATATATATATGTGTGTGTCCACACCTGTGGAGTAACGGTCAGCGCGTCTGGCTGCGAAACCAGGTGGCCGGGTTCGAATCCCGGTCGGGGCAAGTTACCTGGTTGAGGTTTTCCGGGGTATTCCCTCAACCCAATACGAGCAAATGCTGGGTAACTTTCGGTGCTGGACCCCGGATTCATTTCACCGGCGTTATCACCTTCATATCATTCAGACGCTAAATAACCTAGATGTTGATACAGCGTCGTAAAATAACCCAATATATATATATATACATATATATATATATATATATATATATATATATATATATATGTCCCCCTTTTATAATAGGGCTCGCCTTTTTAAATGGACTACTTTGGTTAGTGACAAAATGAGAAGAAAATATGAGAAAAATGACAAGTTGAAGAGATTTTTTTGTTTAAAGCTTGTGAAATGTCTATTGTTGAGTAGTTTACCAAGTAGGATGGCGTATCATAGTATGTGTTTCTTTACGAAATAGATGAAAGGAGATTATTTGTATTGCACTTTTACCAGAAGTAAGAAAGTATGAAATGACTAAAATTTCGGGATATTGAATTGTTTGGTGGTCAGGCGTTAATTCGATCAGTGTTTCGTCTAAATTCACTTCCAATTACAGGTAAAAGCTATTCCTTTTCTGTAGAAATTAAAAATGTTTTCCTTTAAAACTAGAAGGAACAAACCTTTGTGAATGCAGTTCTTTTAGAATTCTATATTAAAAATTTTAATTTGAAACAATAATCGCAATATTTTGTTCTTTTTACCTTCATAAGTAACTTAGAAGATGATTGAAAGTTTGACCAAACGTCTCGATTGGTCAAAATCATCTAAAGTGTTCAGACTAGTCCCAGAAAAACTCAGTTTACTTATCTCTATGTTTAGGAAACTCGAACATCTGATAGTGAAAAGTTGGCGCTTTTTGTTTCTTTTCATTAGTCAAAGCAATCGTTTTAAGGAATAGGACCCGGTGTCATCCGGTGATACTGCGACCACATATACAGAAATAATTTCTTAATCGTATATGCTAGGCCTATATGAACAGCATAAAAAATTTCAAGTGTGCTGATATTTGGGCATGTAAGTCGGGAATTCGATATGGCAATGCCTGTCATTAACAGTTATATAACCGGTTGTTCTATATGGTTGTGAAACTTGGATTCTCACTTCGAGAGAGGAGAGAGGTTAAGGGTGTTTGAGAATGGGATGCTTAGGAAAAATGTGTGGCTAAGAGAGATGAAGTTACTCACGTATGGCTTTTAAGGAATCTTAAGGTTCATTTGGCTGCATACAGTATAAGCCCGCCATCGGTCCCTATCCTGTGCAAGATTAATTCAGTCTGTACCATCTTATCATCTCATAATCCCTTTTAATATTATCCTCCTCGTCCACCCCAAAGGTCTTATTTCCTTCGGTCTCCCATGTAACACTCTGTAAGCATTTATGAATTCGTATATACGTGCTCCATGCCCTGTTCTTTTCTGGATTTAATGTTCCTAATATTTATGTCAGGTGAAGAATAAAATGTATGCAGTTTTGCGTTATGTAACTTTCTCCATTCCCCTGTAACTTCATTCCACTTAGCCCCAAATATTATCCTAAGCACCTCATTCTCAAACACTATTAACTTCCGTTCCTCTTTCGAAGTGACAGTCTAAGACTCACAACCATATAGAAGAACCGGTAATATTATTGTTTTATAAATTCTAACTATCAGGTTTCTTGAGAGTAGACTGTATGATAAAGCTTTTCAAGCGAATAATAAAAGTAATTTATTTTGCTTTTAATATGCTCCCGATTATCATTTATATTTGTTATTTTTGCTCCAAGGTATTTGATTTTTTCGCATTTGAAAGGATAAATTTCCAATTTTTATATTGCCATTCCGTACAATATTCTGTTCACGAGATATAATCATATATTTTTTTCTTTTCGGAATTTAATTCCTATCTATCTGTTTACTTGCTTCAAGTAAATTTCCCGTGTTTTCCCTAATAGTTTATTGAGTTTCTCCTAACATAATCACGTCATCTGCATAAACAAGGAGCTGATGTAACCCGTTCAATTCAAACCCTCTGTGTTATCCTGGACTTTTCTAATGACATATTGTAGGCCACAGTTAAAATGTAAATGTGTTAGTGCATCTCCTTGCTTTAGCCCGTTTGTGAATTGGAAAAGCATTGGACAGGAACTGGGTTATACGTGTGTTTTTTCTTCGTTACAGCATACGGTATACGGCCGCCACTATTGGTAGTTGATTTTACTAAATTCAGAGCTTCCGACCTAGAAAAGTATGTCGAAATATTACAAATAACTGCCGTAAGCTCGTATTTAAAATTAGTCTTGCCATTTACCGACACCTATGACAAACTTCTTGGTGAGAATAAGTTCTCTGTTCACAGTCTAACGTACATAGGTACTATATTTTCAAAATATAGGGGAGGGCGGGTAAGTTGGCGACCCTTAAGTTTTCTTGTTTTTACTTGCTTTTAATTTGTCCCTGAGCGGTGTATTTATTATAGTATGATAATTTGATTTATTGTTTTCAGAAACGTATTTTTTTAATTTCTTAAGATTGAAAAATTTTCAGTTTTACCTCCTTTTCTTCATGCTTGTCTCTTTCGTCAACTTATCCACCCATGCGGGTAAGGTGACTTCAAATTACGGGTAAGATAACGAAATAATATTTTTACTGAAGAATGAAATGAAATTTTATTGAAGCCTAATTAATTATCACAAAATGACAAATATAAGACTTTTCCTTTGATGCTCGACTATCCAAGCCTATACATTGCGGATGTGCCCACTATTGGCCTGGTGAATATTGACACTATAGTTCTGTCTTGCCAAACTCTTCACAAATGATGCACTCTCTTTCTTCTGGATAGTCGGAATCACTGCTTGAATATTCTATTTCAATTGAAGAGTTTAAAGAAGAGTCGGAACATTGTTCAGTTAATTTTTTTCAGATCTTCTGAGCTAAACGCTGCTTTACGTTTAGCCCTGGGTGCCCCATCAAGATATACTGCCTGCATTTTTACCATCGGACAAATGAAAAAGGGAGGTATAAACAGTCATATTTAACACATCAATTAACGCTAACATTCGTTCCTCTCTCATCATAGGACATTTTTATAACTCTTCTATTGCCAGTAGGGTTCAATACTGACGGTGTCTTTGTGGAAACAGTCGAACATCCCGTCTCATCAACATTGTGTGTCTGATGGGATCTAAATTTTATTTCGATCAAATTTCTCTATATAAATTGAAAAATTAATCTACATTCACTTTATTAAGTGCAGCCAGTCGAGCAGCCGACATATCTTCTGGTTTGCAAAAAGAAAGCATGGATCTCTTCATGAAATCATGAATAAAATCTTTCCCTGCCTGTTTCTTCTCCTTGTTGAATCTGTGTGGTACCTTCTTCGATTCAGCATAGTCATGTACAAGTCGAACAAAATCAGACCACCACTTTATCCACTTCTGTAACATATTTTATAATTCTTGTAATTGGTCATCTTTAAATGTGTTCTTATATCTGCCTGCTTTTTGCAGTAGATCCTGAAACAATACCAGAGGTTACCACAGGAGTGTTTAAGTAAAAAATAATTTATATATAATTCAAATATATAGCGAAGCATACACTACTTACGTCTTCTGCATAATTTTTTACACAGCGACGTAAAGTAGCTTCAGGTACATTGAATTTCTTGGCGGCAGCATTAAGAGGAGCTCCATTTCTTACTTCGTGCATTGTTTTCTTCATTGATTTTTTGCTCCATCTTTGCCACCCAGTCTTCCGAACATACACTTTTCCCATATCTATACCCTGCAATTCGAATTAGATTACGGTATTACAAAATAAGAAAGGAACTAGGGATAGAAACTTAAAAAATAAAGTGGCGGGTAAGATGACGGAATCGCCATTTTACCCCCTGCATAATTCGTCATCTTAACCGAAGACGCCATTTTTAGTTGACATTGAATGTGTACGAGGGTTTATAAAATATTTTATATTAATCTTCATTAGGAAATCATTAAACGTATGTATTTAGAAGGAAATAAATTGAGTTAAGTTGAAAGTTCAAAGATACTTACATGAAACTTATTTTATAACTCTGAAAACTAGTAGCGAAATGCGTTTCTACTTGCAGGCTTCTGTTCCCATCAAAACCAGATGGTCAAACAGGTTCCGTTCAACAGCAATGCCTTTAGAGGCGTTGTAAGGAAGTCACACTACGGAATAAGTGGTACTATCTGTCAAAACTTCGGAAAAATTAAGTATTCGTCATTTAACCTCCTCGTCATCTTACCCGACTCTCCCCTACTAACCTGCAAAACATACTGTACAAAATATAAGTTTGTGAAGTACATTACAAAAACTGAGAAACTGAAAAATTCTTTGCTCATTTTTCAAACTTTTCCTTCAAATTTTAAAAAACCAATTCCCAACCTCGTGTCTTAATATACTATAGTTTAATATTATTAATATTGTTACTTTGATTTCTTTCTGCTTCATATAACCACATCTTAATCTTTGCTATCTATCACAGGGCTGGGCATCGGAAGCGGATCTAGACTCTAAACGGGGACGCTTAATATTCATCCGTAACTGAATCAACGCTGCGCGGTGTTCGGCGGGGAAGAAAGAGGATGAAGAGAAATCATATGAGAGAGTAGAATCCGCTCTTGCTGCCCAGCTCTGAGCTATCATATTCACCTCGCTTCACGTCAGAGACACATACGTAACAAACATACATATTATTTTTAATTGGTTAATTTACGACGCTTTTCCAAGTGCTATGTTTATCTTGCTTCTGAGTGAGATGAAGATGATAATGCCGCGGAATGAGTCCGGGATCCAGCGTCTTATTGGGTTGAGAAAAATCTCCGGAAAAAAAAATCTCAATCGGGATTTAAACTCGGCCAAGCTCGTTTTACGATCAGGCATACTCACCGTTACTGCACAGTGGTGGATTTACATATTATTATGAAAAGTTTACATATAAGAGAAAGTAGTGACGTAAATTATTTCTAAGAATCGTATAATGTCTACCTGCAGGTTTGAGATTGCGATCAAGTGATTATAACACCGGATTTTATTCTCTGTTTGGTATTTGACTCACCTTCAACAATACTGCGGTCAGCGGCAAATATCTGAAATTACAAATGGAGACAGGAAGAAATTACACTATTGTAATTTAATTATAACACTTAAACAATACAAGTTATGTTGCGGTTAATTTTTTGTTACATTATAAATAATAATATTTAAAAGATTGTATTGTATACCAGTATGAAATGTAACAGGGACACCATTAACGATTGACTTACAAATTGTACATAATTTTATGAGAATGAATATATCAATACCGGTATAAACATACATACATACACACATAGATACATACATACATACAAACATACATACATACATACATACATACATACATACATACATACATACATACATACATACATACATACATACATACATACACACATACATACCAAATGAACCGTAAGTTATATCATTAATTCTGGTGAAATATACCTTGTTAAGAGAGCAAAGAAGAAGAAGTGAAATACCACTTTGCTATGTTTTGAATTATTTTCCAGAAAAACTTGAATTTTAAATTGCAAGAGTTATGAGTTCATGCAACATTTCAACGAACCGGGAGTCCACATTAAGCTCTGTTGCTCTGAACAATCCCTTCACCTGTCATGTTGAAATTCATTGTTATGTAGGTGTACATTGTTTCTAACTTCGTTAGAAAAAAATACTGATAATATGCCACTAATGTTTTGTGTTTAAACTGTGTTAGAGAACTGAGAATGAACAATGCTCATTTCACTATAAACAGTATATTGAAAATTGATAATAAACTCTAGAACAGGGCCGGGCATGAGAGCGGCTCAGTCTAGTCGGCCAGAGCTGCTCTCGCTCCGCAAGGCACTTCAATTCCAAGCCAGAGCAGAACGCTCACTCAGTGGCGGACTCGCATTACAGCTACCTTCTCTGCATTAATGTAACAAGAGCCACGGTTGTTCTAGTCATTCAGTCTGTCAGTATATAATAGTTTATAAGGATATTACATCAATCCATTGTACATTACAGAATTTATAACACTCTTATTAATTCAATGAAATAAACTTCGCTCTATGCACACACAAATCATTAGGCTTATTTACATAACCCATACGCACAAACTGCAACCTCATCTCCGCGGTTCTACGAGACAGGCATATGGCTTCCACTTCCCCTACTTGCTGTGGACAGAGTTCATCTGCCAATATAATTAAACATCGCTTGATGAATTCACCTTCATTGAATGTTTTCAATTCCTTTGCAATTTCGTGGCAAATTTTGTAGCCAAGTCTCATGGCCGATTCACTAAGTGCATTATTGTCATCCTGTTAATATATAATATAATATAATATAATATAATATAATATAATATAATATAATATAATATAATATACGTAATATAATATAATATAATATAACATAATATAATATAATATAATATAATATAATATAATATAATATAATGTGATGCGATATATGATATGATATCGTCGCCTGAATCCAAGAACTAGGTAACTTGATTTTTCATATTTTGTGACATCCCCTATTTACTTATTTATTGCACTAAGGAATATGTCTTGTTTTCTTTTACCTATTTTTTATATTGGAAAATAGATGTCGCTGGTATCGTTCGATCAGTTACCTAGATCCTGGATTACATTTTGTGCGAATTTTGCTATGCTATAAAAGAGGTAACTAAACAACGCAAGTTTCGAGTTACCTAGTTCTTGCATTCAGGCGACGATATGATATATGATATGATGTGATATGATATGATATGATATGATATGATATGATATGATATGATATGATATGATATGATATGATATGATATGATATGATATGATATGATATGTATGATATGATATGATATATAATATTATATTATATTATATTATATTATATTATTTTATATTATATTATATTATATAAAATAATGTGATGCGATGCGATATATGATATGATAAATGATGTGATATGACATGATATGATATGATATGATATGATATGATATGATATGATATGATATGATATGATATGATATGATATGATATGATATGATATGATATAAAATAAAATAATGTGATGCATTGCGATGCGATATATGATATGATATGATGTGATGTGATGTGATGTGATGTGATGTGATGTGATGTGATGTGATGTGATGTGATGTGATTTGATGTGATATAATATGATACAATATGATATGATGTGAATCTATGGGCCCATGATGTTCCGAGGCGAAGCTGTTAGCTTCTGTTATCGGCAAGTATTTATCAGCACTTAAAGGTGACTCTCGCTCTACGGCTTTCCTCCGCCAAAGAATTAGTATTGCCATTCAACGAGGGAACGCTATAAGTGTTATGGGGACTTTTCCAGAATCTAAATCGTTGGAATAAATATTTTTTTTTCGTGTAGAGCTGTAGATAATATTTCGCATCCTTCAGTTTTGTTGCTAATTTCTCGTAATATAGTTCTATTAAAAACATATTCAGGTATCACACCCTTGAGAAATCTATGATATGATATGATACGATATGATATGATATGATATGATATGATATGATATGATATGATATGATATGATATGATATGATATGATATGATATGATATGATATGATATGATATGATATATGACATGATATGACATGACATGACATGACATGATATATGACCATAAATTAGTACAACTTAAAGCAAATGATATGATATGATATGACATGATATGATATGACATGATATATGATATGATATGATATGATATGATATGATATGGTATGATATGATATGATATGATATGATATGATATGATATGATATGATATGATATGATATGATATGATATGATATGATATGACCAACAAATTAGTACAACTTAAAGAAAATGTTTCTCAGGTACATTATATTATAGTATCTATTCGATATTTATATTGCATTATAAGTTATTATAATACATTTAGTACGACAATATATGATTTTAAATTATACAAATATGATGATATATCATAGTATAGTATATTACAGTTAATGATATATAATATGATATAGGCTATGATATATTATGAACTGTAATATACTATACTATGATATATCATAATACTTGTATAATTTAAAATTATATATTACTAAATGTATAATAACCTATAATGCAATGCAAATATCAAATAGATACTCTAATATAATGTACCTCAGAAACATTTTCTTTAAGTTGCATTAATTTATATCGTTCATTACCAACATATTTGTCATATTCAGTATCATGTTGTAAAGAATAATGTCGTTGGATATTGAACCTCTTAATCAGTTGGAGTGTTTTATGCCAAATTAAACACTCTGCTAATCCACTGCTCTCTACCAAAAAGAACTCCTCCTCCCATGATACATTAGAAGCATTGGGAGTAGCGGGACGCTTTAGTGTATGAGCGTAAGCTCCGTCTTCAAAGTTCGTCTTCATACTGCAGAGTCACCACTGCGCACTGCACCGACACTGAATGGCGTACAGTATGCATACGTCACATCGGTCGCGAGACCAGCTCTTTAAAGCACACAGCGCTCATTTCTTAGAATCACGTAATGTGCCCAGCCCTGCTCTAGAACATAATTTTAATTCAATATTACAGCACATGGACAATAAGACCTGCTTATTTGAAACTGAATTGAAAACATTAAAATATATTTCTACACTTTCATTTCGATTGAATACTCTACACATCGTAAACTATAACTATGCTTATTTCAAGTTATTAAAAAATTTAAAACTTTAAATGAAAAAATGAAAACACGATAGGCTTATTTTACGTTAAAGTAACGAATAGTCTTGCATCCCTGATGCAAAATATCTCAAATAATAACAATTTATTATGAAACATATATATATATACTGCTTATTCATGATGTGTTAGTGGCTCGAGGTTATCTTTATTAAGATAACTAACGAGGTAGAGATTGCACGCATTTAAACTAACATTTCCAATGTCGTAAATTTTACCTATATTTGTAGTCAAAAATTTTGTTTGGTCACGGTTTATTATATATATATATATATATGTGTGTGTGTTATATATATATATATACATACACATATTTACAATTAAACTAACCTTAAATGTAATGGAAAGATGATAGGTTCATACGTACCGCCATCACAATTAAAATGGCAAAGATGAAGACAAAGGGACGATTCATGGCCATTGTTGTCTAAGATATATTAAGACGTACCTGAAAATGAAATTATTGGAAGTGTAGTATAGGAAAAACTCTCGATGATGTTATTAGAAATATCTGGGCCTGTGAAATGAGTTCTTACGATCCAATTGAAATCATCATCATATTTTATAAGAGCGCAGAAAGAAATTGCACTGCTTTGTCTGCAGAAAAATGAATTTTGCATGGAACCGCATCCTATTTATCTAGAAATGATAGCTAATGTTCTTTACAGTTCTCCCATTTATAAACAGGGCAGATTCATTTGCATTTTATTTAAGTTATGCGTTTATGCTTTTACTTCCCGTAAGAAAAATCCTGTTTTAATCGAAATTTACATTCAGTACCTATCTCTCTAATAACCAGTAATTCTTCAGATTACAATTTTTTTTTTTGGCTGTAGAAATGTACCTTCGATAGATAGTAAAGATTTTATAATATCTTACTAGTTCCATGTATCATATAAACAATGTCTCTAATATTTCCGCAATTTTGAATTGCATTCCAAGTTAATCTTTAGGTATAACGAAGTTTTTCTCAATGACACGTTAAAAATAATAGTATCGACTTTATTCATGTGTATGAGTGATTTGCGTTGTTATTCACAAATATCTACATAGTATGTTAAATTTGAAACATATTTCTATGAACATTTTAATAAGTTACATTACAATTATTCTTGGTAATGAGTGCGTAGAGTGTTTAGTTAAGAATATGGCCTCAGCATTTATATGTGAGAGACCAATTTTAAGTATAACTTAATAGGCTCAAGCACTGATGCTACGTTCACTCCTAAAACAATTAATACAGAAAAAAAGTAAATATAACCACAACTGTTTGCTTTATATTTCGATGAAACTTTCAGTAAACAGGGAAGAGACCTTTTAAATCCTAGGAACAGGAAAAATTAAAAAATAAATTATGAAAAGTAATTGAAGAGTGTTAACCCAAAGCCCGCATAGTCCATTTCGCCATTTTTTATTATTGATACATATACAGAGCTGAAGTGAAATAATCCTGTATTTTGAAAGGGACGATAAGGAATACTGAAAAGAATATAAAATCTTTATTACGTTTGAGATTAAATGCACGGCTAATTTGACATTTAAGTTGAAAGTTTCAGAAGTCTGGCAACATCGCTACTAACACACTGCTCTTTCTTCTCATAATACAGATGTAAATGGTGAGCGAATTCAGGTCTGAGGCAGACCTACCTTCCACCTCCCTCTCTGACTACGACGTTGTGAGCTGTCCGCATCATTCAGTAGCTTGCTATTAGTGGTATTTTAATTAAATTTACACGAAAAACTTTCATGGTATTCAATGTGTGACAGGGATAAATGATTATTTTTTAGATTTTCTATCGATATGAATGAAAATCACGATCCCATACACAAAAATTATCAAATTAAATGTTGTTACTCATTGGAAGAAAACTGTTTTTTTTTCTGAAAAAAATTTAGCTTACTACCAATATGATATCTTAGTTTTAAAGTCAATATAAATGGAGTCAATTTGACCCTGAGTTTCAACAACAGACATAACAAGATTAAGGTTTGATACTAAGTTTGTAGTTGTTCATTTATCTTTAGTAAAACCATGTTCGGCAGAATTAAATTTTATTCTTGACATAAAATGGAAGAAGTTTGTGTATTATTTTTTCAAATTTTTAGAGAAATTGTTTATTATTGAAATAAGTCTGTAATTGAAAACAAAATTTTTTCACCATTCTTAAAGATAGGAATAATATATGTTTCTTTTCGAAGGAAAGCATATGTACCAGTTAATCAACTGAAATTAGCTATAAATGTTAAAACGGGTGTTAGAATATTAGAATATGTCTTAATTATAAAATTAGGAATGCCATCAATGCTCTTGCATTTATTGTGTTTAAGCTTTTCCATGGCAAATGAGCCGTCATCAACTGTAATTTTAGGTAATGGTAAGAAATCTGTAGAATTAGAATCAAACAAACAGAAATTACATTTTTAGTAGGTTATTTTACGACGTTCTATCAACATCTTAGGTTATTTAGCGTCCGCATGAGATGAAGGTAATAATGCGGGTGAAATGAGTCCGGGGTCCAGCACCGAAAGTTACCTAGCATTTGCTCATATTGGGTTGAGTGAAAACACCGGAAGTAACCTCAACCAGGTAATTTTCCCCGACCGCAAATCGAACCCGGGCTACCTTGTTTTGCTGCCAGACGCGCTAACCGTTATTCTACAGGTATGGAACAGAAATTACATTTGGGTTGTTTTTGAACCGATTTAAATTGATTAGCAAGTGCATTAGGATTTTCTTTCCGATCAGTATTGTGAACCCAATTTATTAATAATTCAGCTGGTTTATTACTGGATTTTCGAAAAGATTCTACGTATATCATGAATACTAATAATATTGATAATAACAGTAATAATAATAATGATAATAAAAATAATAATAATACGAGTAATAATAATAATAAAAATAATAATAATAATAATAATAATAATAATAATAATAATAATAATAATAATAATAATCTAAAGAAAGCTATGAAAAGTAAACCTACTCCATACCTCAGAACTGAATTACTTCGAAGAATATTGCCGTGTTCATGACTAGTCAGTCTCCTCAATGTCTTTACATACTGCAGTAAGAAAGATTGGCAATGGTGTTGAGAAACTATCTCTGAGTGTTCTGAATTTTGTAAGCGTAGATTAAAGTAAATCGTTAAACAACATTGATGACTATAAGTCACTCTGATTACAAACTTAGTTAAGTAATACATTCTTCTTACCTCATTAACATTTATGTTATGAGTCGGTTTTATCTCTGAGTTTTGCAATGCTGTAAGTGCATCACAATCTTGGAGTGCAGAATGTTTCTTAAAATTAAGCCATATTTTTGCATTAGTAATGATATAGTTAATGATTAATTAACTTCTTCTTTCTGTTCGAGTATATTTAAGAGTATTTTTGTGGGTGAAACGAATTAGTTATTCTAGGCTGTTATATACTCAAAATTCTCTTAGACATCGTCCATTTGTGTTTATTGTACTTTCTCCATATGGACTAATGATACCTTTTATTTCTGAATTCCAATTCTGGCATTCAAATCTACTAGAATTATGACATAGTCATTTTTCCCAGTTTTGTTCACTGCTTCTTTTAGTGGTTTGTAAAAAGTTTCGGTTTCATTTAATTTCCCATCTGATTGGATTCATTTCTGGATTCATAGATAATGAATTTTGGAATGTATTAGCCTAATTTATACTGGCCTTTTGTTTTAAACTTGCTCATGACATAGTCATCTTCATTATATTCTTACCATGGAGCCATTTTAATAATTACATTTATTACTTCTACATTTCTAATTTTTATTCGGTTATTAACGATGCTGTTTCAACAACGGGGTTATTTAGCATAGATGAAATTGGTGATAGAAAGATAGTATTTGGAAGATGATGTTGATGATTAATCATAGAAAACTTAAATTTCTCCTTATGGTTGGGGAAATCCTCGCAGAAACCCAATCAGGTAACAAGTCCGAGAGGGAATTAAACCTATGTCCGAACACAACTATGGATTAACAGGCAAACGCGCTAAACCTTGAGTTACGTCGGTGGTCATTTCTAAATGCTTGGCAATATTTTATAATTCATTCATTCATTAATAGATTTCTGCCCAAGGGCAGGTCTTTCACAACAAACTCAGGATTCTCCAATATTTCCTATTTGCTCCCTTCCTCTTTGTATCCGCATATGATTCATATATCTTAATGGATTCACGGACGTATTTACCCGAAGCTATTCATCCGAATTGGCATTTCCTTGAACCCAATTTCCCGAATTAACTTCCCCCGAAATTCTTTTATTAGAGACAATATATTCCAGAAAATTAATAATCCCGAAAATGTTATACCATAATGATTATGAAGAAATAAAAATTCGAAAGATGTTTGCCTGCGAGAATTTGAAAACGGTATTTATATTGCTGGTGCGGTGATTATTTTCCAATCCGCATTGTGCTGGCTCCAGAAGATCGTAGGAAAACGTGGAAGTTTGGCAGGTCTTTTGCCTCTTACCCTCTGATCTGTAACATAATTGAGATCGAAGATATCTAAAGTGGTTAACACGTAATCTGGTTCTATCTCCCGAATCTCCTAATAATCATTCCTAAATTGCTCGCAATGAACAAATGCGTTTTACTTGTCTGTCCTCCTTATCTTTGTATGTATCCAGCAGGCAGCAGGCACAAGTCTGTGCACGTTTTGGTTTAAGAGAAAAAAGCAACAGGATGTTCGGCTATAACAAAACCTTTCTGTGTCATTGGTAATGATAGCTATTTCAAAGTCACAACATAACTATTTCCAAATATAATACAGCGATCCTCATTATTCTCGTAGGGTTTAAATTTGGTACAAAAATTTGCATACAAAGCTTTACATTTTCTTGGGAAAAATGGGTGCACGAGTGGTAAAGTCACAAAATCGACCTCCATCTTTGGATTTCTTTCTTCGCGATAACTTACTGTGGGAACAAAATGGGACAAACCTTGGTTGTGCTATGGAGATATCAAGCGTGATTATTCATTAGCAATTCTAAATATTGACACATGGGAAAACAGAGTCACACGACAATCTGGCTCCACATTTTCGCTGGAGTAATCATACAAGAAAAATGTTTCCCTTGAGAAATCATTAAGTAACACTTGGAAACTTCTCCTACATCGAATAATTATTGAGGATTCGCTGGTTGGTCTCTCCTTTTCAGTCTTCTCAATGTCTTCCTCAAACTCTTACCTTCTGATAATAGTACGAACACACCTGACGAAACCTTAGTAATTTAAATATTTAACACGTTTTCTGGAGTGAGTTGCGATACGTTTCTGCCTACTTTTCACTATTTGACCCTCCGTAGCTTAGCAACAGAATGTATTGTTAGTTCGTGGTGCTTTCGGGGTTTTGTACCCTTCAGAATTTATAATTCGGGGAAAATTTTCGGTATTAATTTTAGCGTGCTTGAATTCGGGGATTGGCTTTTCGGGTATTTATACATTGGGGATATTTGATTCGGGTGATTGGATTCGGGTGAATGGGCGGGAATGATCTTAATGTCGTCTATCACTTTGTATCTCCTTCTCCCCGAACTCTTTTTCCGTTTACAATTCCTTCTAGTGTATCTATCCTTCAATAGGCAATGTCTTCTCGATCAGTTACCCAACCAATTCCTTTTTCTCTTGCAGATCAATATAATATAATGTTAGGGAAGGGCGTATGGCCCTAAATTCTGCCAGGTTAACTAAAATTATTATTATTATTATTATTATTATTATTATTATTATTATTAACAACATTCTCACTTCTTCTATGTTGAGAATAACATTGAATATTTGTGTTGATAGGCCTATATGAATCTTACATATTATGGTAATATCATAAATATAGGCTAATTATTGCGACTTGTAGTAGTGTACTTAAACATTTCTTAAAACATATTAAGAAATAGATTATTATAATAATAAAACTACTAAAATTTGAGTACGTTTGGGGTATCATACTACAGACGACAACCCCTTTATTTCCAGGAAAGAGATTGTACATTATTCTGTGCATTTAATAAAAAGGGAGAGTGATTATTAATAGTTTATCCGATATTTTTCAATCTGAGAAGTCGGTAGGAAATAAATTGTGGAAAATGAAGAGTCAGTATGGAGGAGATAGGAGAGAAGAGGCGAGTATGAAGAAAGTTGTAGAAAACAAGGCTTTCTGAGTTGTTAATAAATATTCATTTCTTGTTTGGAGTATGCATGCTGAATATCTAGATTATGTCAAGTTTTGTGATAACATTCACGATCATTATATTTGTGAAATCCTGTTCCTTTTTTTCTGTAAAACTTGTACCTAATTTTATGTGAGTTTCGCGTGTAGTTTGATAGCAATCCTGAATTTTGCAATGAGTATGTACGTAATAATTGCAAAGTAAATAATCGGTCTCATATTAATTTCAAATCTTTTAAGGAATTTCTTTTACTCAGCTATAATTGAGGCACTCAGAAGCAAAGTGATACAAGTGAAATTAAAAAAAAATTAGATAAGTGTATATTCTAAATCATTAACGTCACTTCTGTTCAGAGAAAAAGTAATATAAGTGCAGTTCCAGTCATTGCTGCTCCATATTGGCCTTACTCTAGTATTACAATGCATACAGAGTTTTGACTGAGAGGCAAACTAATATAAGTGCGTTGTTTGCATAGTGTTGTTGCGTTTCTTCTGTTTATGACTAATTCATTTGACACAATGGAGAGAGGTAACATATTACATATTCGAAACATCTTCGTGGAAGGCCTCCACACATTGAGCTGGACCAACTATACAATAAGGATAACTGTTGCTAAGTGGAGCAACTTGCATTAGCTAAAAAATTCATCCCACCCATACACTACTCTTTATTTGATGACCTAAAGCATGAAGGATGGTCCTATAATAAGGACTGCAGGCCATGTAAGAGTGCGTGGAAGAGAAAGTTCAAGGAATACTCGCGGTAGGAGTCCTACAGATGCACTTCATGACAGAAACATAGATGTTGCAGCAGAGAGATATGCGACTTCTTCAGATGAGGCTAGTGACGTAATGAACAGCGACTAAAGCTTAATTACATTTAAAATTAAACATTTTCTTAACCTTCTTCTTTCGGAGAACTAAAAACCACATTAACTGTTGCCCTAGAAATTGAATGTAATATTCAACCTATCAGACACTATGTATTAAAAAGCATCTAAAAATACATTTAAAATTGCAAGCCCCATCCAGATCTCAGATGTTATTCAAACTGTGAGATAATATCGTGTGTATTTTCTACAAAATAAACAAAGAAGAAATACCAGTCTATATCACAGACACACTCATTGTTAAAACTTCAATTGTGAAATTCCTCCATGGAAATGGGTAATTCCAGAACATAGCATACAAATTCCAGGAAATCATTCCGAAAATTATCCTCCATACATTCTTAAGTTAGATGCCATGGAACTACTCTGCAGCACATAAATGATCATCTTAAAATTTATACAGATGGATCTCTAAACCCTGAAGATGGGACATCAGGAACAGGGTATTATATTCCAAAATATCTAGAAAGTTACTTCATACCATGTTCATCATCCTCTGTTTTGACACTGAATTGCTAGCTACTGATGCTGCTCTTCAGTGTGTTACTCAAATTTCTGAAAAGTGTATATGCATACTTACCGACTACAAGCAAGCTATATTTAATATAGTTAAATATGTACCAAACCTATACACTCATAGAATTATTCCAATTCAGAAACAACTAATTAAGCTAAAAAAACTCCAAAAAGATATAGCATTTCAATGGATACCTAGTCATTGTGGTACACTTGGAAACGAGAAAGTCAATAACGTTGCGAAATAGGCAACATATTTGCTACCAAGACCTCTTCAAGTGATATCTCTATCCATTGCCTTTGCTTCAGTAAAGTCTCATTTTATAAACTTATGGATCAACAATTGGTTCTCTTCTGAAAAAGGAAAAATTTTACAGTCTGTTCAAAAGAAACCAAATGACCTGGAAATGTACAAAAAAATTGCCCAGACATGTTCAAACATTTTTAACAAGAGCCAGAACAGGTCACATTGTTACAAAATTGTACCTACACCGATTTCACCTTTCTGATACTCCTACTTGTCTGTGGTATAATAATCACGATGAAGATCTGGAACACATTCTTCTATATTGTTCATCCATAAGCCACAAAAGAAGTAAATTAAAATCATCAAAACCAATTGCAGAAGACACAGCTCTGCACTATATATTGACTACTCTGGCTACTAGCAACAGATATCTATAATGAACAACGTTCAAAATACCTCTCACTTCTCATGAAAAACGAAAAATGAATAGACTGTAGTGGATTTTATGTTGTCATCAAACAGCTGGATACGTTAAGAAGATTGACTAAGTGATTCTTTCGGTTACACAGACACATTTTGTGTTATAATATGATAATCAGAAAGCTCAAATGCTGTTAAGACAGGTATGTTTGAATGTTGTAAGTAATGTCCTTGTTCTTGTTTTAAATGATATACAAATACTGAAAACTGCTGGGCTTATATTACTTCTCCACAAAAATATTTTCGTGGCAAAATAATACAAGTGACTTTAGGACCCTATTTCACCTGAAATGGTTTAGAATAGATAATTTCTATTTAGAAGTTAATAAATATAGGTACCAACATACACAACTGTAAATTTACAGCAACATATTTCTGTCAAAGATTTTTTAATTTCCTTTTCAACTTCAGAGTCATTTATCTCAAAACTTACTAAATGTCACTTGTATCACTTTGCTTCTGAGTGCCTCAATTATCATTTGAAGTACTCATGTGGATTTTTGTTTTAAAAAATCTACAGAATTTGGACCATACTAAAAATTAAGGCTATTAATATTGGAATGCTAAACGCCCCTGTACAGATTCTAGCTTTGGTGGAAATGGTGACGGGAAGATAACATTGGAATAATGAGCCCAAAATTCTTCTAAGGGATTACCGAACTTTAGACCTGCAGTTCGAAAAAATTATATGTATCCTACAAGCGAAACTCAGCTCGAACTTCTTACGGCGCAGTAGGCGAGAGAGCATTCTCGGAAATGGAGCATACGCCATCTGCGCGAGACAATCACGCCCGCTGGTTTCTGCGCACTGAGATTTCCTTGTCGGGTGCCTATAGTAGAAAGGTCGACAGGTACATTATTTTACTTCACTGCATATCCTTATGTAGAACTACGTATTGATCCGAGCACCTGTCGGCAGGTGCATAGCAAGTGGCATACAGGGAGAACGAGGGCTAAACAAGGAGAATAAGGGAAGTCAAAGATTATAAGAGTAAGGCAATGACAACAAGGGAAATACAAGTGGAAATATGGAAATAGTAGGAGCCTAAGAAGGAGGCAATGAAAACAAGAGCAACATAAGGACAAAAAGAAGAATAAAAGAGTAAAAGAAGACGAGAACAAGAAAATGGCAAGGATAACAAGTTGAAAACAAGAACAGCTTAGGGAAAACAATAACAAGTTTAATACAAAGATAACAAGAGAAATACGAGGGGAACAAGGGGAATGCAAGGAGAAAAGGAGAAATACAAGAAAAGAAAAGGACACAAAGATAAAGGAGAGGACATAAGGAAAAGACCAGGTTTAGAAGAATAGGTAGAAGAATGTAGTGAAAAGAAGAGGAACAAAAGAACAAGGGGTAGGTAATAAGACCAAGAAAAATACAAGGAGAAGAAAGAGAATACAAGAAGAGGGTGAAGGGAAAGAAAACAATGGGAATAAAATGAGAACAACGGAATAGAACGACAAAAAGGGAAATATAAGGACCAAGAGGAGAAAAGGAATAGGGGGAGACAAGGCGAAGAAGAGAATGCAGGGAGATTGAAGCTGATCCAAGTACTAGAACAAGGGGAATGCAAGGCAATAAGGGGTAATAAAAGGAGAAAAGGAGGAATAAGAGGAAATCATGGGTACTGAAGGAGAAATATTGGAATACCGACAAGGAGAACGAGGAAAATACAACGACTACAAGAGGAATGGAAAAAGAACAAGGGAAAACAGAGTAAAGAAGTGAATACGAGCATAATATTATTATGAGGAGAACAAGTAGACAAAAAGGAAAACATGAGAGGGAGTTATATTTAAGTGGCGGCAAATTATTAAGTGACTCTCCATACCTAGTTAGGAGAAAAACGTAAGACTTAGTTCACGTAAGAACCAGCCAGGTAATCAGCCCAAATATAATTGTTTCCCGGACACGAATCCCGTTCTGTACAAGCTATACTCAACCTGTGACTGATTAAAGAACTACCTATTCGTTAAATACCGAATAGAAGAGCATGAAATAGTAGTACTGAAGGAAATAAATTGAAATATAGTGCGATACTTTTCAATAAAATAGAACAGAATGATATTCCATGTCCCTGAATTCTTGTGAGCTGACATATTTGTGAAGAGGCGATGTACAGGGTGATAGAAGAATGTCATATGAATGTATATAATTATTTATTTATTACGAGCTCTTAGCTTTGACATTAGTTTGCGCTTAGCCGGTACATTGGCAGCTATAACCATAGCATATTCCACTGTCATACCATTTACTCCTGCATTTATCCCTGCACGCTGGTTGAGTGCACTCACCTGTAACAGAGATCATCAGCAAATAATTCTATATAGATTAGAACACTTGGTTTGATCAGCTTTCAGATTTAGCCACTACGTTCAAAGTTAGTTTTTAACTTCAGACATGTCGCTATTTTAAAATTTATCTCTCGGTGTCTGGAAGCTGTTATGATGTTCTATCTGAAGAAATCCTTTGTAAAAGTGTTTGCTAAAGAATTTTAAAGAAAAATATTATGTCGCTAGAATTATTTTTTCGATATTTCTAACTAAATGCAAACCTTGAATGTCTCTGGTAACGTAAAAATGTGATTCTTGGTATGTCGACATTTTATTCATTTGTGAACATATATTTTACGTAAACTGTAGGACGGACATTACATTATACAGAATGAAGCGTAAGTGATGTCAATAATCCTGTTGGATGATTTTTTTAGTAAAGAGCAATAAAAAAGTGGAAACCATCTTACTATATTTTGAATAGTTTTCCAGAAGAAAGCGTATTTTGAAATACATTATTAGCAGTTTTTCCAAGTAATATTTAATTTGGCTTAACAAATTTTAAATTAACAGCCGGTTTGTTTTTAACGTTTTGTTAAGATGTTTTCCATTTTTTCAACTTAATTTTGTTTCAAATAACCAACACTTAACTTTAACTGTCGTTAATACTATTCTAACTACTCAACAGCAGTTGGTAATGATTTTGCATATATAAGACAAGTTCTTATTGGCTGATATTATTATTTAAATTCTGTACTGCAGAGTAAGTCATGAAACATTTGTAAAATCACAACCTGTTACAGTAGCCATGATTCATACAGTACAGAGAGTTCATAATTGAAAGTTGCATTGACTGCTGTTGAATAATAATAATAATTATTATTATTATAAGTATGGTTATATTTTATAATGCTAAATATGAATTTCTGTTTAGAAAAATCTCAGAATTATGACCACCAGGTGACAATAATTACACGAATGTGTGTGTAGTCAACTGTACACAAAACCCCGAGGAGAATTTCGTATCATATAAAATTCTCTAATTCAGGTCCATGTATAAATTATATATGTAATTTCGTCCTCATGAAGCAATTGCTGCTGAAACATTTTATTATTTACTCACTGCGTTTTTTGAAGTACTATTGACATCGGCTATAGTTGAAGAGCCAGTAACATAGAATCTAGAGTTAATAGTAGCTGGTGAATTGGAACAAGTGGCCTATTTCTGTTTGTAGGATATTCAAATCTGACTTCAATTTCTTGCCACGTTGAGATCGCACATTTTCTCAATTTTAAATGGATAATAATATTATTATATCAGCATCGAAATAAGCGTCACTATGATAATCAGTTGACTTATAAAGATTATCTTCCCTATATTAATATTCCAAAATATCTTTTAAATTATATATTACCAGTCTTATGGCCGGTTTCACAAAGCTTCATTAAAATTTTAATGGTTCATTAATTTATTTACTGGTTCATTAAATCATTTTTATATCTCACCAAGCATCTTTAGCCTAACGAACCAGTAAAGCTATCATTAAATTTAGTGATAGAAATGTCTGTCTTTTAATTTTTAATTATTCATTAGTTGCAATAGGGTAAACTAGAGTCTGTTGGACAGTCGGGCATGTTGAACACTCCGTACTTTAACGTGTTACCACGCCACTTGTGGGCACCACATTCAGCTAGAAGTCAATGACGGAAGTAGCCACGAATGGGTCTACTTCCGTCATTGATTTCTAGCAGAATGTGGTGCCCACAAGTGGCGTGGTAAAACGTTAAAGTACGGAGTGTCCAACATGCCCGACTGTCCAACAGACCCTAGTTTACCCTATAAAATGGCGGAACGTTTCGACGCAGAATTGTTATATCTGGAACTGCTCGAAAATTAAGAGTCAAATGGAGATAATGTTAACCATTTAAAAACCGATCATTTTGAAAATTTGAATGACACAAAAATTCACAAAAGATACCGCGTCACGAAGATCGTGGTACCGGTACTAAAAATTTTAGAAGAAACTGATCATAGGTTAGAATATCATAAAAACGGCTGAGACAAAGCTGAAACTAGTCAACTAGGTAACATATAACTGAGTTTTATTTTAAGACATGAAAGTGATTATTATAATTACATACCGGTACCTAAGAAATGTTAGTAAATTAACATAATGTGTATTCAAACGTAACATAACTTAATTGGAATATTAAGTTTAATTTATTAGAATTATAATATAGCTAGCGATAAGATATGTTTACACTGGCTTTAAAACAGACGCGAAAGAGCTGGATTCTTGGAATTTATAATCGTTTTCTTTCCGATGGAAATTTAATTTTCCAGCAGGATAATCACCCCGCGCACACCGCCATAAACTTTCAAAGACGGTTCACGGAAAAGCATGAAAAAGAGGAGGATTGAAAAAATACCGAGACATCCCACCTCAAAATCCAGATCAGTTCTGGGATCAAGTTCTGGCTACCTAAGAAGATTTCACTAAGGACCATAACTATTTCCGCGATCTGGTGGACTCAATGCCCCGAAAATGCCAGGCAGTGATAGACGCCGGTGACATCTGGACAATGTATTAATCCACATGTGTATTTCTTTTATTTTTCTTTTATTTGTTTGTTTATCTTTCTTTTATTTCGGGAAGAAAATTGATCTCCCAAGAGTTTTTTAAATTCTCCTAGTGGAGCTAGAGTTACGAAATAATTCGTTCCACTACACAAAATTAAAAAAAAAGAAATGTAACATGTATAAAAATTAGTTACGTTAATAAAAAAAAAGTTATCGCCGAGAATCGAAGACGGGCCGCAGGAATGGCAAGCCAACTCGCTGCTGACTGCTCTATCGGAAAGCCATGATATAACCAGCGCGACGAGGCACATACAGCCACTCGGCTTAAGTCTACGGAGACAGTACACATATAAACGTACTCGTGTAAATATTTTAATGTTCACTACTAGTTAATGTTTCATTTGGACTCATTTACTGAAGCTTGGTGAAACCGGCCCTTACTCTAAACATTCCTCAAAGAGAAACATAACATATTATTTTCACAACTTTTGTCTGAACAGCTGTGGTGTTATCCGCCATGTTTAACTGTTTGTTAAATGAGTTAACGGCCTGAAATCCTAAATTTAAAGTTAGCAAACGGTTAAGAATCTGTTAAGCCAAACTGGTGTTGAACAAATCAAAAAACTGTACTTACAAACTGTTGAAGTTTTAACAGTCGTTAAGTGTTCTAACAATACCTGGACAAACCGGCCAATAAACTATGAAATGGTGCAATGCTCTAACCAGTAGCGAGTGGACATCACGTCGTGCTCCTTTGAACAGTCACCATCCTTCAACGGAATTGTTCTGAATAGGATAATGGATGCTCATTGCCATTTAAAGTGACGGACATAATTGATGAGCTGGCAAAAATGTTTCAATTTCAGTAGCGCGGTTGATAGGTAACCTTATTGATGGTTGTGCTTCAAATTCAACACTCCAACTTCGTTGAACCTCCACTTTTCTCCAATTTTCAATAACATTTCAGTATCCACTTACGTTCATCGAACGATAATTGCACCGCCATATTTTTTTATAAACAAATAAACATATTTTCACTGCCTTCTGAATCATAAACCGCAAAAATCGTATTTCTTTATCATTTCTTTGCTGTGAAATATTATTTCAAAGAATGTGTACTTCAATTTTGGACGCTCTGTGGATATACATATCAGCCAGATCCTAAATTAGACGATTTTGAATATTATTTTAATGCTTTGTTCTTTATGTTAATATTGAGTGTATTAATAAATTCTTCTATTATGAGTTGAATATATCACTAAGAAATATTTTTGCTATTTTTTTGCAATGAATTGTATTCATAAAATATAATTATCTTTACATAAAGAGTTATTAATAAAAACAACTTCAAATGATAAAACAGAGCTAATGGCAGGTTTTTTCTTCAATATCATATAGACGTGAATTCAAGATTTCAAGATTATATCCCAAAAGTGTGTAAGTTATGAGGAAAATGGATTTGGAAAATATATGTTACAGAAAATGAGAGACAATCTACCAAAGGTTAGAAGCTCTTACCGTTTTAAAACGGCCTAGTCAGTTGACTCAGTCTCACGTTTTAAGTCTTAACTTGGATAGTATTGCAGTTATTTAGACATTTTTCTACCATATTATTGAGGAAAGTGTATTAAAAAAATGTGCTTCTCTATCTGTATTATGTATATGTCACCCCTTTATGCAAGAGCTCTGCTTTGTAAATTGACTACTTTGGTTAGTGTCAAAATGACAAGAAAATACGAGGCAAATGACAAATAGAAGAGATTTTTTGTTTAAAGCTTGTGAAATGTCTATTGTTGAGAAGTTTACAAATTAAGATGGCGTATCATAGTATGTGTCTCTTCACGAAATAGATGAAAGGAGATTATTTGTGGGCACTTTTACCAGAAATAAGAAAATATGAAATAACTAAAAAGGCGGGATTTTGAACTGTTTTTGAAGCATTAATTCGATCAGTGTTTCGTCTAAATTCACCTCCAATTACTGGTAAATGCTGTTCCATTTCTACAGAAATTAAAAAGAATTTCGAATTAAATTAATATTTTCCTTTCAAACTAGAAGAAACAATCCTTTGTATATGCAGTTCTTTTAGGACTCTATATTAAAATTTTCATTTGAAACATTTAACCGCAATATTTTGCTCTTCTTTCCTTCAAAAGTAACTTTGATGATGATTGAAAGTTTGACCAAACGTCTCGATTGGGCAAAATCATCTAAAGTGTTCAGACTAGTCCCAGTAAAACTCAGTTTACTTATCTGTATGTTTAGGAAACGCGATAATCTGATATTGGAAAGTTGGCGCTTTTTTTTCTTTTCATTAGTAAAAACAATCGTTTTAAGGAATAGGACTCAGTGTCATCCGGTGATACTCCGACTACATATAGAGAAATAATTTCTTAATCGAATATGCTAGGCCTATAAGAACTGCGTAAAAATATCAAGCGTGCTGGTATTTGGGCACATAAATCGGAGAATTCGATATGGTAATGCCTGTCATTATGAGTTACATTACCGATTGTTCTATATGGTTGTGAAACTTGGATTTTCACTTCGAGAGAGGAAGAGAGGTTAAGGGTGTTTGAGAATGAGATGCTTAGGAAAAATTAGAGAGATGAAGTTACAGGAGAATGGAGAAAGTTACAAAATGCAGAACTACACGCATTGTTTTCTTCACCTGATATAATTAGGAACATTAAATACAGAAGTTTGAGATGGGTAGGACATTTTTTTTTTTTTTTTTTTTTTTTTTTTTGTATTTAAGAGAATTTTTTATTTGTCGGTTCTATATTTATATTTTGTAATTGATTTTCCTATTATTTGCTAGTAATTCAATGTATGGATGAATCCAGAAATGCATATAGAGTGTTAGTTGGGAGACCGGAGCGAAAAAGACTTTTGAATAGGCCGAGACATAGATGGAAGTATAATATAAAAATGGATTTGAGGGATGTGGATAAGATGATAACGACTGTGTAACTTTCTCCATTCTCATGTAACTTCACCTCTCTTACCCCAGATATTCTCCTAAGCACCATTCTCTCAAACACTCTTAACCTCTACTGTCCTCTCAAAATGAGAGTCAAGTTTCACAACCATACAGAACAGCCGATAATATAAATGTTTTATAATTTCTAACTTTGATATTTTTAGAGAGTGGACTGGATGACAGAAGCTTCTCAAATGATCTGTAAGAGGCATTTCCCATATTTATTCTGCTATCGAGTGTCATTTATATGTGCTACTATTGCACCAAGGTATTTGAATTTATCCAACTATTCAAAGGATAAATATCCAATTTTTATATTTCCATTTCGTACAATATTCTGGTTACGAGATATAATCATAACTTTGACTTTTCGGGATTTACTTCCAAACCTATCTCTTTATTCCCTTCAAGTAAATTTCCCTTGTTATCCCTAATAGTGTATGGATTTTCTCCTAACATAGTTACGTCATCCGCATGAACAAGGAGCTGATGTAACCAGTTCAATTCCAAAACCTCTCTGTCATCCTGGATTTTCTGAAGTCATATTCTACTGGAAAGTTAAAAATTAAAGATGTTAGTGCATCTCCTTGCTTTACGCCGCAGTGTAATGGAAAAGCGTCTGACAGAAACTGGGCTGTACGTGATTTTTCGTTGTTACACCAAACGGCCGCCACTATTGGAAGTTGATTTTACTAAATTCAGATTTGCCAACCTACGTAATTTCACGTCAGAGACACATGTACAGTGTCACGTAGCTACGTAACAAACCTAGCGTACATGTTATTTTTAATTGGTTATTTTACTACGCTTTTCTAACTGCTATGGATAGGCTATCTAATGTCTGAGCGAGAAGAAGATTACAATGCCGCGAAATGAGTCCGGGGTCCAGCGTCGAAATTTACTCGCATTTACTCTTATTGGGTTGAGGGACAACCCAGGGATAAATCACAACCAGGTAACTTGTCTCAATCAGGATTTAAATCCGGGCATGTTCGTTTCACGTTCTGGCACACTAACCGTTATTACACAGCGGTGGATTTACATATTATTACGCAAGCTTAACGTATGAGAGAAAGCAGTGACGTATATTATTTCAAGCAACCGCATAATTTGTACCTGTGGATTTGAGATAATATGATCAAGTCATTATAAGAACAATTTTATTCTTTATTTGGTATTTGACTCACCTTCAACAAGGCTGCGGTCAGCGGCAAATATCTGAAATTACAAATAGAAATAGGAAGACATTACAATAATTTAATCATAACATTTAAAGAAAACAAGTTATGTTGCGGTTCAACATTTGTTACCTCATAAATATTAATATTTAAAAGACTATATATACTGGTGTGGAATGTAACAGGATCACCACTAACGAATGATATACACATTGCACATACTTTATATGAAAATAAATATACGAATACCGGTATATGTACCAATATGCAAGATGAAACGTAAGTTGTGTCATTAATTCTGGTGAATGATTCCTTCTTTACAGAGCAAAACAAACAGTGAAATACCACTATGCTATGTTTTTGAATGCTTTTCCAGAAAAACGTGCATTTTAAAATACAAGAGTTATGAGATCCTGCAACGTTTCAACCAACCGGGAGTACACATTAAGTTGTGTTGCTCTGAACAATCCTTTCACCTGTCATGTTGAGGTTCATTGCCACGTATATTTTTTTGAAATTCGTTACAAAAATACAGATAACATACCGCTTAATTTTTGTTTTCAAACTGTGTGAAAGAAGTTAGAATGAACAATGCTCTTTTCACGTTAAATAATATTTTGAAAAAATTATAATAAACTCTACAACATAATTTTAATTCAATATTACAGAACACGGACAATAAGACATGCTTATTTGAAACTAAATTAAAAACATTAAAATATATTCGTACACTCTCATTTTGATTGAATATTCTAGACATCGTAAACAATAGTTAAGTTTATTTCGAGTTATAAAAAAATTTAAAAACTTTAAATCTCTAAATGAAGGAATGAAAATACGATATGCTTATTTTACGTTAAAGTAACGAATAAAATTAGAAATATTATATTTAGACTCTCGATTTAATTTAACTGAACATTCGGTGAACACAGCCAATAAGAGAAACTTATTTTACATTAAGAAATCTATTTAATTATTGAAAAATCTCCACTTGTCGTACTACGAGAAATTTCTTAAATTAATTGTAAATAGTTCCATCCTATTTTGAGTTTTAAAGTATAAACCGATAAACTTACGTACAAGAAATGAAATTTCTCGAGTTATCTTTGAAAGGGATTGACTTACGTTAACATTTCTCGATGTCTCTTGCATACGCGAACTGCATCTTTCCAAGCAATAACATTTACAACGTCGTCATATAGTATCATGTTTTAAAATTCCTTTGCAGAATGAAAAACTTACACTTGTTCGGATCAAATTTCTGGATATTTAAACGACAAAACTAAAATTATTTCAGTCATTTATTATCATAACACCCTGATCTTTTAAACTGACTAAGAATATTGGGAATTATTTCAATATTTTTCCCAAAGTAAGATATGAAATGGTTCATATAAAATAATTTTATCCATGACTGGTGTCTAAACTGGTCTTGAATTCAAAGTCCTAACAAAGTATACAATATATTTTTTACAGTACTGAGTTAATAGTTTTTACTTCACTGTTGTGAATTAAAAACTTTTCCGTGACAACCAACTCATTAGCAAACATAGAATCCATACACTCATTTACTTAGAATTTCTTCACGAACACTAAATTACAAAGAAAAGGCGTACAATTTAAAATTAAATTTAGACTCTAGTCATGGATAAATTATTATCTAACACACGAGAGTCAAGATATTTTATGCGGTCGTGGAAATTGTTACTATTGACTTCGCCTCGGGCGCTAAACTTTCTAGTCGCGCATAGAATCTAATTTTACTCTCTTATTTTATAAACTAGTAATTTTCTCAGCAAGAAAACAAAAAAAGTAAAATTGTTCTAAACGTTTTTGTCAAAAACAGAGTTGCAGCACAGTTTTACATCCGTAGTGTAAAATATCTCCGAGGATAACATCTTGAAATTAATGACAATACTTACGCTTCACCAAGTGTACATATATATAGACGATAGTTTTATACATACCGCCATTACAATGAAGATGGCAAAGATGAAGACAAAGGAACGGTTCATGACCATTGTTGTCTAAGATATTTTCAGACGTACCTGAAAATGAAATTATTGGGAGTATAGTATAGAAAACATTAGAAACCTCTTGGACTGTGGAATGAGTTTTATGATGCAATTGAAAGCTTAATCGTTTGTAAGAACACAGAAAGATATTGCACTGCTTTGTCTCCAGAAAAATTAATCTTTTCACGGAACCGCATATTTTTCTCTAGAAACGACAGCTAGTGTTCTTTAAAGTCTTCTCATTTGGAAACAACATGCAACAAAAGCTATTAGTTCTGAAAATCTACAGGACTATTTCACTTTTACCTTGTATATCGTTATGTTTGAGACCACTATCAATATATTTTAAGCGTGTTTTCATCCAAAATAACACCAATCTTCGTCTAATAGTTCGTGTTATTTTGATTGTCAATTGAAAACTCGCTCAGCCCTTAGACCTGTAAAAAAAAAAAAAAAAAAAAAAACCTAGTCCTTTAGTAAAAATGGGCATAACACGTTTTGGAATCACACTGTTCAATTGTAGATATATACATAGACCAAAATAGCAATAAAATCATCATAAAACTTTTACAAGAAGGAGAAGTTCATAAGGAAGTGCGGCACGGTTGTTCGGTTTCACTAATATTAAGTAATATCTACATGGAGGATATTGTCAATAAATTGTATTTCTATAGTGGTAGATACGAAAAATGGTGGCACTAACTTTGTTTACGGAGCTATGAAAGTTTAATACATAAATTCGCAAATAATAAAGTCATATTTTCAAGCATATTCGATGTAGTCCCATACGCCATATGGGAAGTCGCGGGAATATGGGCACCTTAGTACTATTTCGGGTGCAATATCTATCGGTTTTTTCTAATAATTAATTTTACAGCTGGGATATGTTTCTTAACAATTTACCTATACAGGATGTTTAAAAAATGCGGGGCATAATTTCAGGTATGTATTTCCCACATGTAGACAATCAAAATAGTTCATTACAACATGTGTCCGGAAATGCTTTATTTCCGAGTTATGGCCTTCACAACATTGAAATTCACCGGAACGTTTTTCTTTCCGCAGGTCGTTGCCGTCAAAGGAGACATTAAGAGGGCACTCTGACAGTTCATTCCGAGGCGAAGGTTACATTCAGTGTTGTGTAGGCGTTAGACTGTGCGACATGTATTCAAATCAAGAGCTGGCAGAGATACACTTCATGTACGGCAATGCTGCGCTGGCTCGTCGTTTGTACCAGGAGAGGTACCCAAAGCGACAATGTCCAGATCGGAAGACAATTGTACCTCTCCATTACCGTCTGTGCGAGTATGGAAAATTTAACTCTCCTGGTTTGGGAAGGGGACGACCAAGGTCTACAACTCCAGGAGTACAGGAGGAGATTCTGGAGGCTGTGAACATGACTCTTTCTATCAGCACACGGAGGGTAGCGTTGCAAATCAATGTTCCTCGTACGACTGTCTGGAGACTCTTGAAAGAGCACGTATCAATTGTATCCTTATCATTTGCAACGTGTACAGGCCCTGTCACCAGCAGATTACCCTGCACGACTTAGGTTCTGTCAGTAGTTCTTGCAGCAGTGTGGTGTAAATCCGAACTTTCCTGCCTTAGTATTATTTACAGATGAAGCACAGTTCACACGAGATGGCATAACAAATTTCCACAATCAGCATGTATGGGCGTATGAAAACCCACGGGCAACTGTTCCATCTCATCACCAGGTGCGGTTCTCCATCAACATGTGGGCCGGTATCATTGGTGATCGATTAGTTGGACCCCATGTACTTGTAAACAGACTTACGGGGCAGACGTACACAAACTTCCTGGAAAACACCATACCTCGTGTTTTAGAAGACACTCCACTGATCAATCGTCAACACATTCACTTCTTGCATGATGGCGCTTCTGTACACTTCAATCGTACGTCTCGCCGGTACTTGCATCGAAGGTTTCCTGATCGATGGATAGGTAGAGGTGGCCCAATTGCCTGGCTTCCATGCTCACCTGATTTGAATCGTCTCGATTTCTACTTGTGGGGCCATTTAAAATCATTGGTTTATTCGTCTCCGGTGCCTGATTTGGAATCCCTTCGGAATCGAATTGTGGCATATTCTGAGGACATACGCAATACTCCTGGAGTTTGGGATCGTGTTCGCAGGTCAATGAGACATCGATGTGAGGTCTTTATTCAAGCAGGAGTTGGACATTTTGAACATCTTCAGTAATGAGAACAACCTGCGGCAAGAAAAACGTTCCGGTGAATTTCAATGTTGTGAAGGCCATAACTCGGAAATGAAGCATTTCCGAACACATGTTGTAATGAACTATTTTGATTGTCTACATGGGGGAAATACATACCTGAAATTATGCCCCGTATTTTGGAAACACCCTGTATTATATAAGAATCCTGACTGCTTATTCCTAAGCGTATGCAAGAAAAACTGCAAAATGCAAGTTAATGTGTTTTTCTCATATTTTCCCGAGTGTGGGGGTAGAATGGGCATTAAGAATGTGAATCACAGTCAACTGAAAGAAGTAAAAAAACATTAAAATTCTTCAAAATATAACTGTATTATCTATATTATATATTGTATATGCAATTTGTGATGGTTAGTGCGTAAGGCCTTTGGCTGATGATGTGACTCTTTGGCAATGAATGACGTTTGGAGATTCTAAGACATTTGAATCAGTGGAAGGAATTGTATGAATTGTAGGTTTGTCACCTGATGCTGCAGTGCCAATGTAAGCATAATCAGGAATGACACTCATGTGCAGTGGAAAAGGGCCTGAAGCTCGGAAGGCATTTACAGCCAGACATACATTGACACATCGGATCCATGCTTCTTTGACACTGGAAGCGAACTCGACCTTCGTAAAAGTCTCCTATGTTGCCTGAAGAAAACTGTAGCACTACTGTTGTAAGCTCTCTTCAGAGGACCAAACAGACCCCTATCTGCTGATTGAAGTCAGGCTGTGGCGTGTGGAGGAAGAAAAAAACATGCATAATCCGTTTTCTGCTGCAAGGTTAAGACTGTTAGGATTACAACTATGTGAATCACGTCCATCTACTATCAAAATTGCAGGTGCATGCTCACTGATGTTGAAATAAACAGCGAAGTTCTTGATTATTAAGAAAAATATATGAGGTGTGATCATTAAATTTGAGATTGTGTCTGTTACGGGCGAAGAGATCACGCGATTGACACGTGTGCGCAGCAGTGACACTAGACGAACTTGAAGAGACATGACACAACGTTTCGAAGCGCTATGTTCATTGAGGCCTGTGTTACACAAAGTTTTGTTGGCACGTGCATCCGCGCATTTGCGAAATCACGATGGACTCGAAACTGGAGCAGAGAGCTAACGTCAAATTCTTTTGGAAATCAGCAACCGTAACCCATGGAATGTTGAAGCAAGCCTACGGGAACGAAGGAGTGAGTCAGGCTAGGTGTTTTGAATGGCATTCGCGTTTCAGAAATGGCAGAACATCTCTGAAGGACAACGAGAGGCCAGGTCGACCACACACGTGCAACACTGCCGGAAATGTCTAAAAAATTTGACAAATTGCGCATAATGATCCTCACGTCCATATTGAATATGAACGACCACAACTCTGGACAAAAAGCAACGACGACACTGCGCCAGTTCACAGAGCTCACAGATCTCTCGCAACACTCCAGTTTTGCACCCGTAACAAGGCAGTCGTCGTTCCTCGCCCCTTATTCACCAGCTTTGGCCACCTGCGACTTCTTGTTTCCGACGATGAAATTCAAGCTAAAGGGTCACCGTTTTGGCATTGTGAAGGAGATCCAACGCGAATCGCAGAAGGTGCTTGACAGGCTTCAAGGCATTAAAAAATGGCAGACACTTTGGGATCGGTGTATAACTGCCCAAATGGACTACCTTGAAGAGGATGGCAGCAAAATTTAAATGCGATAATTTTATTTCCACTTATGGGACAGGACTCGGAATTTAATAATCACACCTTGTATCTTCGTTAATGTAGGCAGACTGCTTGTTGAAGTACACTTTACTCACAACAGGCAGCTGTTCTTTCAGTCACTATTGTCCTCATTTCTTTTATAATGATACTTGGAGGAAAGTAGTACCCTGCTGCATTGAAGCCGGCCACAAGAGTAATGGTTTCTCCCTTTTGTTTAGGGTAAATGCAATGCACGAATTTGTGTTCTTTGGGTGCAATAACATCTTTCGCTCATTTGTAGGCCTTTTTCATGAAGATTGAAGAGTCATTTTTATGAAGTGTTATGCTTGCCCATATTCTCCCGAACATTAGCGCCCATATTACCCCCACATGTAGAGTTTACTTTCAACAGTTGGCTCTACCGTAAACTATTCACAAAACAACGTCTGAAGCAAAGAACGGCAGTTCAAGATGTTTATTCTGTATGTATACTATTAGATATTAACCATTTTCTAAAGTTCATGTGCAATCTCTTGCATATAACATATCTAAAATAAGTATTGTGAAATTTTAGTATACTTTGAAGTCAATACTCATGTTTAGATGGCTGTTTTAACAACAATACGAGACAATACTACACAGTGCGCTTCCCACAGCAACCATTACGATACTCTCACTTTATACTAACCGTTATTAGCGAAGAAACATAATTCGTTGCAAGAGTTTCGGCATGAAAACTTAATATTGCCCATATTCCCCACGTGCCCATATTCCCCCGAATTCCCCTATTGTTGGTTAAACTACAATCAACGGGGGTTTACTTCAGAGTAGTGCAATGGATCAAGGAATTTTTAACTTAAAGCACTCAGAGAATACGGGTGGGGGAGGAATTATCGACCCCAACATACATTTACTTCCGTAGTCCCAGGGGATTGACTCGGGGTTCCTTCTATTAAAAATTATCTGCCAATTAACATCTTGACCAGGGTTCGTTTATTCGCGGATATATTGTATCGTACACAGGGAAATAAAAGATCATGAAAATACTACTCTTCTTCAGAATGACCTCAACAGAATAAATGATTAGACAATGGCCAACAAAATGAAAATACTTTCTATAAAGAGCAAAGCCGTCAGTTTTATAAGGCAAAGAAATAAAATAGTCGCATCGTATACGTTAGAAGGTGAAACAATTTCGGATGTTAACAAATGTAAATATCTACAAATAATTTTTAGCAGCGATCTCGGCTAGGGGGAACACGTTACTGATAGAGCGGAGAAACCATGGAGCGCGTTACACTTTGTGATGAGGGTACTAAGAAAAGGCTCTGATAAATCCAAAGAAATTGCATATAAGGCACAATTTCGTCAAGTAATGGAATATAGTGATGCATGTTGGGATCCTTACTGATTTGAACATATTAAGACATTGGAAATAATTAAGAAAACGGGCTCTCAAACGTTGACATAATAACTCAATATTGAAATGAGACACACGCACAGAAAAACACGTATTCGATTATGCGCAATGTTCAAAACATACAGAGGTGAGCCTGCCTGAGAGAAATTAAAAATAGTTCACAGCCACCAAATTACTCTTCAACGAACAACCGCTCACATAAATTGAGGGAAAGAACACAGAGGACGGACACTGGAAAGTTTTCTTTTCTCAAGCGTACAGCACTAGTAGGGACTGGAATGCTTAACCGCAGACTTACGAAAGGCTTTACCAATAACCAAAAATGTATTTAAAAATAAGCTTAAGGACTTTCCTAGTAGACGGTAGTATATTATGCACACTATTTAAAGGCTGTAGGCCTAATTGATGTTATGATATCTGAAGTGTTGCATCTGTGAAGAAGTGTGTAGTGTAAGTGAAGTATGAAGTGTGTTTGTGTGAGTGAAGTTCTGTAGTTTATAGTGGTAGTGCAAAGTATTTCAACTGTGAAATATTTTTGAAGTGTTAGTGTCATCAGGCTAGTGCTAGTGAAATATGTCGTAGTTCCAGTGCAATAAGTTGACAGCGAAATGAGTGTAGTGATGAAAGGTACTTGTGCATGTATGAAGATATCATGCTCGTCGGTTTTAGTTCGAAATTAGGGTTAAGATACAAATTAGATTTATTTCTATTGTTTTTATTATTATTATTACTATTATTATTATTATTATTATTATTATTATTATTATTATTATTTTATTACTAGTATTATTATTATTGCTATTAACGGTTATTATTAGTATTATTATTAAATGTAATTTATTATTAATTGTGTTTATTATTAATTGCCATTATTTGGGTGTAACTATTTACCACTGCCACCTGATATTTACCCATTTGCGGTGTAAATACATATATACACAAACGCACGCACACACACACTTACTTACTTACATACTTACTCACTTACTTACTTACTTACTTACTTACTTACTTACTTACTTACTTACTTACTTACTTACTTACTTACTTACTTACTGACTTTTAAGGAACCCGCAGGTTCATTGTCGCCCTCAAATAAGCCCGTCATTGGTCCCTATCCTGAGCAAGATTAATCTATTCTCTATCATCATATCCCACCTCCTTCAAATCCATTTTAACATTAACTTCCCATCTACGTCTCGGCCGCCCTAAAGGTCTTTTTCCCTCCAGCCTCACAACTAACACTCTATTTGCATTTCTGGATTCGCCCATATGTGCTACATGCCCTGACCATCTCAAACGTCTGGATTTAATGTTCCTAATTATGTCAAGTGAAGAATACAATGCGTTCAGTACTGTGTTGTGTAACTTTCTCCATTCTCCTGGTAATTTCATCCCTCTTAGCCCCAAATATTTTCCTAAGCACCTTATTCTCAAACACCCTTAACCTATGTTCCTCTCTGAAAGTGAGAGTCCAAGTTTCACAACCATAAAGAAGAACCGGTAATGTAACTGTTTTATAAATTCTAACTTTCAGACTTTTTGACAGCAGACTAGATGATAAATGGTTCTGAACCGAATAATAACAAGCATTTCCCATATTTATTCTGTGTTAGTTTCCTCCCGAGTATCATCTATATTTGTTACTGTTGCTCCAAGATATTTGAACTTCTCCACCTCTTCAAAAGATAAATTTCCAATTTTTATATTTCCATTTCGTACAATAGTCTCGTCACGAGACATAATCATATACTTTGTCTTTTCGGGATTTACTTCCAACCTATCTCTTTACTTGCTTCCAGTAAAATTGCCGTGTTTTCCCTAATCGTTTGAGGATTTTACGTACTCACACACTAACAGGTATTAGATAATTGAGATTGAGAATCTGAAATTGAACGAAATTATGGAACAATATTGTTTAATAATTTTATTATATAATTTAAAGTAACGGGGTGTTGAGAAAAAATAAAGAGAAGCTAAATATTTCTTAACCATTTATGAAATATGGTTTTTATACGGAAACTGTATTGTTAATCCCTGTCAGTTAGCGGATAGAGGAGACGGCCTACAGATTTGGAGGATAGCTGTGAATATATTGAATAAGCAGTCGTAGAGAGGCGATAAAGCGTGGTGCTCCAGCTTGGGTGTTGAACGAAAGGCTAATAACTTATCACCGTAAGAAAAACAGCTTGTTACGAAACCTCACAATAAGGCTCGGAATGCGACTGTTTCTCTGTTACGATCACAGAAAATGCCGAGACTTAGAGGAGAGGATAATATTAAAATAGATTTGAAGGAGGTGAAATATGATGATGGAGACTCGATTAATCTTGCTTAGGATAGGGACGGACGGCGGGCTTATTTGAGAGCGGCAATGAACCTTCGGGTTCCTAAAAAGCTATAAGTATGTAAGTAATTTTCATACGGAAATGAAAACTGATTCACACTCAAATTCCATATATTTTAACATATTTAAAATATTATTAACAATGTTTTCAAACTCAGCAACTTACGAAGTAGTAAAATAAGGAAATTATACAACACTCCAGTACTGCCTGTACTACTATTTTCCTGAAAGTTGGACTATTAGACCCGAAAATGATATCCGCCGAGATGAAATTTATGCGAAGAAAATCATGTTACAGTTGGCCATATTTCAAAATAAACGACGGCATTTTGCAACAACTGATATCAGATCCCAATTATAATAATTACAATTCACAAATAATTAAAAAAAAACTGTCACGCTAATTGTAGTAATTCTTTGTAATATTACTTGCAATAATGGAAGTAAACGGTCATTTAGAACAACTTAATTTATACTGTGACAATAATGATTTAAAAACAGCTGTCTTTAACGATATCACCTCTTGCAACAATTACATTTGTAACTCGTTACATGATTTCGAATTTATTCATTTAAACATACGTTGCATAAACAGAAATTTCCTGGAATTATGTGCATTATTACAAAGCTTCACTCATGATTTTGACATTATCATTTTAACGGAAACTTGGTTATGTCACGATTTTGGCTATGATATTAATGGATACAATAAATTGGCAAAAATTAATAAATACAATAAATGCGATGGAATAGTAATATACTTTAAAAATAGCATTGATATTAGTGTAATAGAAGCTGAAATTGAGCACTCTAATTCACTTCATTTTAAGATTAAGCTTGATAAGAGTGAAATTTTTTTCACCGCCATTTATAGATCCCCTAAAAACAATAAAAATGATTTCATAGACAATTTAGAGCAGTATTTATCCAATTTAGAAGGTTGTCGCAACCATATTATTGTTGGAGACATAAACATAGACATATTAGAAAATGGTATAGATTTAATTGGCAGTAAATATATGAATGTTCTCCACGAATATGGTTTTGTAAATTATTTAAATGCCATCACTAGGCCTTCAATAATTTCTGGCACATGCATCGACCATATATTTCTAAAAACTCAAAATAATTATAGCTTCATACCTGGCGTTCTATCTAGTGCTATTACCGATCATTATATTGTTTTTAGTTTATTAAAAATGTCTAACAATGAATACAATTCCAGGCCGTCTGTTAGTCTCTCATCACGAAATATGCAACAAATTAATTATCCTGATTTGATTACAGATTTTCTAAAAGTAACCTGGGAATCGGTCTATAATTGTAATGATGCCAATGCCTGTTTTCAAATTTTCTACAATTTAATCATAAAGTATATAGATAAACATACTATTATAAACAGTAATCAGAAATTTCTAATAAATCCAAGAAAATAAAACCCTGGATCACGGCCGGCATTATTAATTCTATTCGTACAAGAGACAAACTTGCTTTAAAAGTTAAAAAGAATCCAAGTAACGTACAACTAAAAATTACTACAGAGCATATAGAAATATGTTAACTCTTATCATTCGAAAAACGAAAATTAAATATTATGAATCCAAATTTGATAGATACAAAAATGAACCTAAAAAAATTCTGGCAAGTTATAAATGAAGCTACAGATATAAATGTACAAAATAAACAGCCAATCAAGGAGTTAAAAAACGATAAGGGTGAAATATTAAATTGCAGAAAAGAGATTGCAAACGAATTTAATAATTATTTTTCAGAGATAGGACACAAAATTACTTCTAACATTAATAAGTCAAATTTTAACTCTTCTCTACAAAATGAGACACAAGATGAACATTTAGCTTCCTCCATGTTTCTTTTCCTGTAACTGAAGATGAAATTATTATTTTGGTTAAGAAGTTAAAAATAATGTTGCTCCTGGTATAGATGGAATTAAGAATAATAATTTCAAAATTATTATCAAATATGTATTAAAACCCATGGTTCATATTTTTAACTTATGTTTTGTGCAAGGTATATTCCCAGATGTTTTGAAATGTGCCATAGTAATTCCAATATACAAATCTGGAGATAAAAATAATTTAAATAACTATAGACCTATATCTTTACTTCCAACATTTTCCAAATTGCTTGAAAAATGTTTAAAGAATAGATTAATAAATTATTTAGAAAAACATAAAATCCTCCCTAAAAATCAGTTTGGTTTCCGCAATAATATTTCTACTGCTGATGCTCTTATTAATGTTACTGGAAAAATTATCAATGAACTAGATATCGGAAACAAATGTTTGGGTATTTTCTTGGATCTACGGAAAGCTTTTGACACTATCAATCATAATTTACTTTTGGACAAACTACATACTATTGGAGTTAGAGGTATAGTTTTAAAATTATTCTAATCATATTTTAGTAACAGAAGGCAAATGACGAAAATTGAAGATCAATTTAGTGAATACAAATATATTGATATAGGTGTACCGCAAGAAAAAATTTTGGGACCTATTTTATTTCTAATATATGTTAATGATTTGCTAAATATAAATTTAGAAAAAATTAATGGATCTATATATTCATATGCGGATGATACTGTAGTTATTTTCAGTGGTTTTTCTTGGCAGGAAGTATATACAAATGCTAATATAGGTGCTAACATTGTTAAAAAATGGCTTAATTCCAACTTTCTTTCTTTAAATATATCTAAATCAACTTTAGTTCTTTTTTTCGTTAACACCTGCCAGTGTTCAAAATTTAAAATTTAGCGATAAATATAGACTAATAATACACAGTGAAAATTGTTTAGATCCCAAAAGTTGTAAATGTCCACTTTTGAAAGAAGCCACGTATGTCAAATATCTGGGTATCATTATTGATCAGAACTTAAAATGGCCTCATCACATTACTTATCTTTGTAAGAGGCTTCGTAAAACAATTTATAATTTCGTTAATCTTCGATGCTACTTACCTATTAGAGTTCTACGAAATGTTTATTTGGCCATTACTCAGTCTATCATTCAATATGGTATAATTGTTTGGGGTGGAAGTACAAAAATTAATCTTAGTCCGTTAAATTTACTACAAAAACGAATAATTAAAATTTGTTTGAAGAAACGTTTCGATTATCCAACTAAATTAATTTATTCTGAATTTAATGTATTTAATATTGAACAAATTTATAAGTATACGCTGTTAAAATTTTATCATAAAAATCGTAATAAGTTTGTATTACAGACACACAATTATGACACAAGACGAAATATTAATTCAACATTAGTAGAACCTAAATGTCTCACATCTGCTGGTCTAAAGCATAGCATAAATTTTGGCCCTCGGTTGTACAATGCTTTAACTAAATTACACCCAGAACTTCTAACATGTAACCCACTACATATAACAAGAAAATTAGAAACGTGTTAATATCTTCAATTTGATTAAATAAATTTATAGCCTATGTGTATGAATTAATCAACCTATATTATATTTGTATTCTATAATTTTGAAATATATTTTAGTCCTACTTTTCACGTGCGATATTATTATTCTCTAGTGTTAATATTATATTATATAATTCCATTGCCGCTGTAATTATATTTTAGTTCCGATTTTATTTTACTTATTTATTTATATTATTATTATTTTTTATTTTAATATTATATCTGAACTGCGACCGAGCACGAGCGCTGCTCATTCGGTCTCAAATTTTGTTAATACTACTGTATCTTCTTTCTATATTGCTTGTATTATCTTAGTTGTATTTCTCATTGTTTTGTTTTGTAATTATATTTCTTTATTCTGTATATTTTGTAATTATATTTCTTTATTCTGTATATTTGAATTTAAATAAATAAATTAAATACATTAAATAAATTAAATTAGGAAAATATAGTAACGTGAAAACGAATTAAATTAAACATTTAAACTGAATGTACCTCTGAAGTAAAATAAACATTTGTGATGGAATATACTCAATAATTTTAAAAAGAATAATGACAACCAATTAAGAAATCGACGGAAGAATTCGGGAAAGGTCGACAATAGTTTATGTACTTGAAAGGCTGTTGTTGATGATGATGAAGGTGATGTGGATTGTAATATTAGTGATGAAGAATTTTTATTGGGTTATTTTACGACGCTGTATCAACATCTAGGTTATTTAGCGTCTGAATGAAATGAAGGTGATAATGCTGGTGAAATGAGTCCGCGGTCCAACGCCGAAAATTACCCAGCATTTGCTCATATTGGGTTGAGGGAAAACCCCGGAAAAAACCTCAACCAGGTAACTTGCCCCGACCAGGATTCGAACCCGGGCCACCCTGTTTCGCGGCCAGACGCGCTGACCGTTACTCCACAAGTGTGGACAGTGATGAAGGAGAAGAAGAAAAAGAAGAAGAAGATGAAGAAGAAGAAGAAGAAGAAGAAGAAGAAGAAGAAGAAGAAGAAGAAAGAACGCAAACTCTTCATTCGTCTGTTACCTGATAACTATGTTTTCCGAAACAATTTTAAAGAGTCAGTGAGAAATTTTATACTCCAGAACTTGCAATGACATAAGCTGAGTGTGACCAAGAAAAATTTGGATCAAACTTTGATCTACAAAATCAGTCAATATAAGAAACAAATAGTGTACTTATGGAAATATGGTAAAAATCCTCATTAAACATTGTTAATTGAATACCCAAATCCTAGGACAAAAAACATATAGATTAATATGTCAGCTATACTGTACAGAGTGGAAGTAATATTATGTACCAGTGCAGATTTTAGCAGTTTATTCCTTGGCTAGAGTACAAGAAAACATTCTAATACTTTACTAGTTCCAATGAATACTTCTATCATGAAAATAAATATTTTCACCTTAATATTAACGCTGTTTGACTCGATAAGTACTATCCGTAAAATCCTGATTTTTACTCTGAACATTAGAGAAAATGATTAGGATCCCTTTGCAGTCTTTAAATAAATTCAACGAATTTCTTGGAAATTCAAAACAAAAATTTACACGTAGAACTATCGTCATTTCCTGCTATTAGGAAGTCTGTCGACTCTAATAAAGGACGGAATGCAGCTATTCAGACCGAGTGCGTGTGTGTGTTTTCTTAAGTAAGCCTGAAAGCCTGCTGCCAAATTACATATATTTTCTTTCTAATTTTGTAATTAACTATGCACTTATTTACAAAACGCCATTAAATATATTTTATTAATTTTAGTTTATTCTATAGTCCCCTTCAATCAGCACATTTATAACCCTTGCATTCTTCACAGCTGCAAATACAGAGCCTGTTAGCACCATTGTTTCAAATTAATTTTTGTGGCAAAGATTTACCGCATTACTCTATAAAATTTCAATATTTATAACTCGTTCAGTTACTAGATAAATTGGTTTAATATTCCAGTTCCTCTAAATACCAACAAAGAATTGTGTTATTTTCATATAAAAACAGGGTAATAATAGTAATAGTATAATAATAATAATAATAATAATAATAATAATGTTAATAATAAATAAGACTAAATGAAGCTATGAAACATAAACCTACTTCATACCTTAGAACTGAATTATTCGAAGAATATTGTCGCGTTCATGACTAGTCAGTTCCTCAATGTCTTTATATACTGCACTAAGGAAAAATGACAATGGTGTTGAGACACTATTTGTTAAGTCCAGAATTTTGTAAGTGTAGATTAAACTAAATCGTTAAAAAACATTCATGACCATAAATCACTCTAATTACCAACTGAGTTGAGTAATACATTCTTCTTACCTTATTAATATTTATCTTATAAGTTGGTTTTATCTCTAAGTTTTGCAATGATGTAAGTGCGTCATAATCTTGGAGTACACAAAGTTCCTGAAAATTAAGCCATATTTTCTCATTAGCAATAATATAGTTAATGATTGATTGACTTCTTCTTTCTGTTCAACTATATTTATGAATATTATTATGTAGGTGAAACGAATTAGTTATTCTTAGGCTGTTATATAATCAAAGTTCTCTTAAAAATCGTCAATTTGCGTTTATTGTACTTTTTCCTTGTGAACCGATAATTTTTTTTATTTATGAATTGCTAATTCTGGCATTCAAATCTACCAGAATTTATTACATAGTCATTTTTCCAAGTTTTGCTCATTGCTTCTTGTAGTTGTTTGTACAAAGTTTCGGTTTCTTTTAATATTCCATCTGAAAGGATTCATTTCTGGATGCATTGATAATGGAATTTTGGAATATATAAGCCTAATTTAAACAGGCATTTTTCTTTTAATCCTACTTTTGACACTATCGTTTTCATTTTGTTCTTACCAAGGAGTCATTTTAATAATTATATTTATGACTTCTACATTTATAATTTTTTATTTGGTTATTAACAACGCTGTTTCAACAACGGGATTATGTGGCATCGATGGAAGTGGTGACAGAGAGATGGTGTTTGATGACAATTGGTGACATAGATTCATCATTCTTACAACGATTTCAAAAACCGTGCATTGATGGAAATAGTAAATTCTTCTTTCCAAGTGTTTGAGACTTTTGATGCGCATTTGTGAGTGAATCGGATAGTCCTGAAGTACTTTTCAAAATTTTCGAACTCTTGTGTAAGCTTCGCTCAATAGGTTTCAAGGTCAGAGGAATGGTTAGTGAAAACAGAATGCAGAAATCTCTGTAGAGAGCAATAAAAAGCTTCAGAAGAAAAGAAGGGGTACTTGTGATTTCAGATTTGACTACCAATGAACTTTTAGATTCGAAATGGAATGACTACATTCAAGATAGAAAGTGTTACTTGCCGGTCCTCGAGAGAATCCTTGATATTACTGTTGTGAACGACTGGGTCTCTGTAAGAGAGTTCTTCCTAATGATTCACTCTCCTTGTTGACTTTCCGAAGAGACATTGCAGTTTCTTTCATCAATTCGAAACAACTATCTATCTCATCATGTAAAATAATTTGAAAATTTCAGGTGGAGCTGCGATCAAAGATGTGAGATACGATGCAAACCATCATTTCCTTAGCAAGAGAGATCTACAGAGATGATGTCAGAGGAAAGACTGTAAATCGAAGCTCCGCGTGTGAAATCAAACACTGCATCGTGCGATCAATGTTCTCCTGTATTTCATCTGCGAAATAAGTAAAATGAAGTCAGTAGCGCCAAATTTCACATAAACATAGTATTGTTCTTGTATAAGAGTCGTGCTCATCAGTTATATGTAATAATGTCTGTACCAAATTATGATAGTATATGTCATAAAAGTATCCCTAGAACCCACTGTTCTCAAATGAGAACGGGCCCATAAATGACTCCAATTTTTTTTTCGGCAATGTAAATGCATGCAAGTGATTTGTACGTATTCCACATCATTAATACAAAGTTTCGACTCGTAGTTTTAAAAAAAAGTATGCTAGTCCGTAATGGTTAAGTGGCACAATAATTACAATATTCATTTGTTTTTGCAGCAGTTGCAAATTTGTTTACTGTTTTTAAGATTGAAAATATAAAATAATTCTTATAATAATTTTTGGGTGAAACTAATTAAACCCTGGTCAGTAAGTTTTGTTTGGAAGCTTCAAAGGTTACGATAATTACATTTCTGGCAAAACTGTTAAATTTTGTAGGAGAAATAGCGATTTTTTAAAGCAATGTTAACAACTCACACTATTTTACATCAAATTTGATAAAACTTGATATACAAACTATTTATGTTTATCATAATAAATATTCAAATTTTGAGACTTCTAGTTAGATTAGTTTAGAAATTTTAAATTTCCTCTCGGAGTACCCTTCAGAGTGAAGAGAATAAAATAATGATGGTGTCCTATATGGATCAATAAAATGGAACAGAATGGAATTTAGGAAACATATATGCTTCTTGAATTGGTTAGTATCTAACGAGACAATGCGTAAAAAAATAAACGAAAATCAGATTAATTCATATAATTATTTATTTCCAGGGTCGACTTTGACATTTATTCACTTTCCTAGTGTAAATGGTAGCAGTAGCATCCATTATGGTAGCATCTTCCAGTGTTGAAATTCTTATCTTGACAGTACTTCACACAGTCTGATCCAGTTGTACATGACATACCTGTAACAGAGATCATAATCAAATGCTGGACTTTTGGTCTGTTCACCTCCTAGATTCAACTTTTACGTCAAACATTTCTTCGAAGTTTGAATTATGTCTCTATGTATCGATGTGCAGAAACCGGCACGGTGTTCTATCTCTCGTATATAAATAATATATACTCACAAATTTTTAATTACGAAGTTCAAGTACGAGGCTGATCCCAGACGTAATACTCACTGCGCATCCTAATCCATGGGTATGCCTGGTTGTCATTTCTTGCGTTAATAGTGAGAGTTATTCCGAACGATTCTGTGCAAGTTCAATTAAATTGCTTAAAACTTTTTGTGTAAAAGCGATTCACATGGACAACGTAAAACAGTCATTAGACGTCATTGTCTGAGATCAAAGATCAGTCACTAAAATAGAAACTTTACGTGAACGTACGGCGTCGGAAATGTTTGAATTTCTTAGAGAGGAATATGTCGTGACTCTACAGTAGACCATAGTCTGGACGTTTCCGCGAAGATCATATTGCTAAAGAAGATAAACAACCCACTGGAAGACTGAAATTATCACCGGACTTCACTACAGAGGAAAATGTTGCCACTGTTCTGGTAGAAGACAGACGGATGACTTGTGCAGACATATCCCTTAGGAAACTGTGCCCAAAATTTGGCAGAATCTACTACAGCTATTGGAATCTGGTGTGCTCTTTCTCTACGATAATGCAAGACACCAAATCGCCGAGCCAGTGAATGCCGTATGACTGATTACAAGAGGAAAGCACTTCCTCAGCTAGCCTACAGATCGGATATGAATCCATGTGACTATATTTTTCCGAAAATGAAAAATCGAATGGGGTCAACATTTTGCAATGTTAAAAGAAAAGGCAAAATTGTGGCCTAATGCTTCCGAGACTTACACTTGGCAGGAGAAATACATATTTCGATACTTTTTACGGAAATACACTATCGAAAATGTGAGTTCTGAATGTCATTTTTTCCATAAGTCTGCTTCGAATTTCCTTCAAAACCAATATCTGCGAGTACATTATGCTCACAAGTTTATTGTTCAAATTAACACTCTCATAAAGATGATCGATACTTCCTCATTATACTCACTTATGGCTTTAAGGAATTCGAAGGTTCATTGGCCTCATATAACCTCGTCAACAGTCCCTATCCTGTGCGAGATTAATTCAGTCTCTTCCATCTTATCATCTCCTAATCAATTTTAATATTATTCTCCCTTTTACACTTCGTCCACCCGAAAGGTCTTATTTCCTTCGGTCTCCCAAGTAACACTCTGTAAGCATTTCTGTATTCGTACATAAGTGCTTCATGCTCTGTTCTTTTCTGGATTTAATGTTCCTAATTATGTTAGGTGAACAATAAAATGTATGCTGTTTTGCGTTATCCAACTTTCTCCATTCTCCTGTAACTTCATTCCCCTTAGCTCCACATATTATCCTAAGCACCTTATTCTCAAACACCACTAACCTTTGTTCCTATTTCAAAGTGAGAGTCCGAATTTTACAACCATACAGAAGAACCGGTAATATAATTCTTTTACAGATTCTAACTTTCAGGTTTTTTGAGAGTAGAATGTATGATAAAAATCTTCTCAAACAAATAATAAAAGACATTTCCCGTATTTATTCTGGGTTTAATATGCTCCGGAGTTTCTTTATATTCGTTACTGTTGCTCCAAGATATTTGAATTTTTCCATCACTCCAAAGGATAAATTTCCAATTTTTATATTTCCATTTCGTACAATATCATAGACTTTGTCTTTTCGGGATTTACCTCCTAACCTATCTCTGTACTTGCTTCAAGTAAATTTCCCATGTTTACCCTAATAGTTTATGGATTTTCTCGTAACATAGTCACGTCTTCTCCATAAACAAGGCGATGATGCAACCCGTTCAATTCCAAAAACCCTCTCTGTTATCCTGGACATTTCTAATAAGATATTCTAGAGCAAAGTTAAAAAGGCAAGGCGATAGTGCATCTCTTTGCTTTAGCCGCCCGTTTGTGAATTGAAAAAGCATCGGACGTGAACTGGCTTATACGTGTGTTTTTTTCTTCGTTACAGTATACGGCTGCCACTAAGGGAAGTTGATTTTGCTAAATTAATTGTTTCAGATCTAGTTAAGTATTTCGAAATATTACAAATAACTGCCCTAAAATTGTAATTAAAATTACTTTTTCCATTTACCGACACCTATGACAAACGTCTTGGTGAGAATAAGTCCGCTGTTCACAGTCTAACGTACATAGATAGTATAACTATAAATATATATTATTTTCAAAATATACTAACCTGTAAAACATACTGTACAAAATGGCAACAGTGATCTAATGTCTTGTACTTTTTGTGGTTTTATATATGTACTTTACCTGTCTCGTACGCTAATCGCACTGGAAAAGATGTTGTGTGATAGTTTGTACATGTTTACCAGTAACCCATCAATGAGGCTTCTTGTGACTACGGTACCTTTACCAGCTGTGTCACCGCCATAAGTACAATGCATTACGGAGCTTATAACAAATTGCACTTTGTCTTTTTTCTGTACCTGTCGTCCTCTTGTTTCCTCGGATACACACGTTTTCTTGTAAAACTCTTGCCACCAGTCTTTAAAATTTTTAATGTCACATATTTCAACTTCTACTACTATAAACGTTCTAGATAAACTTGAAGTTATAATAATTTTGGTTAACTGATGCATGCTGTAAAGTCTGTCATGTTTTCTCATGGTCCTTTTGACAATTGCGAGATTCCTATCGCAGGACAAATAGAATGCCCTTTGATAGGATAGAATTGTTCAATTTTCTCGAATCTCCCCTAATCTGTGAAGGCCAAAAATACACTATTAAGAGCGTGCCTTTTATTCTGGCCTCCACAGTTGTCAGAGGAAACATGAACTTCTTTTCTATCATTTAGGACAGAGCTAAGATATTCGAAAACGAAAGAACCACATCTCATTAGGGCCTTTTTTGCTATGCCTTCATGCCTTCATGTTAAATGTACAAAGTTGCATGGTTTTTCTTGACATTATGAATGCAAAATAAGTTGACATTTAGCTGTCTCAGATAAAAAATACCTTGTACACGGATTACTGACAATGACATGTTCTGCATATAATCGAATGCAATGGCAAGAACATGATGTTGTTCTTTACATTTTTTAGGACATACCTCAGACTGAAGCCGTGAATAAAACTTTTTTGATTGATTAATTCTCCTTCTATTTTCTTCATCCATTTTCAATCTCTTAATAACACTGAAATCTTAGAAAACAAACTCAGTTGTCACTGTTCCAATTTACCGGGACAGTCTAGCCAATACAAACGAAAAGGTTCTCGATCAGTCTGGCCAATGGAAACAAAATGATTCTGCGTCACTGACTTAGAACGTTTTTGTTTTCACTACGCAATACAGAACTCTTATATCACCATACAAAGAGACTTGACTTAGAATATTTTTGCAAACATAGTTGTATTTACTGTACCTTCAAAGAATGGCTTCCCGCGATTAAATCAATTTTGTAAAAATAATGACTTAGAACGTTTTAGTATTCCCCGACTCAAATATAAGTTAGTGAAGTACATTACAAAAAGTGGGAAACTGAAAAAAATTTCTTTGTTCGTTTTTAAAACTTTTCCTTCAATTTAAAAAAGCACTTCCCAACCTTGTGTCTTAATATACTATATTTTAATATTATTAATATGGTCACTTTGATTTCTTTCTGCTTCATATAACCACATTTTAAAAATTAATCTTTACTACCTATCATCGTCACCTCGCTTAACGTCAGAGACACATACGTAACAAACCTACATATTATTTTTAATTGATTATTTTACGACGCTTTTCCAAGTGCTATGTTTATCTTGCTTCTGAGTGAGATGAAGTTGATAATGCCGCGGAATGAGTCCGGATAGCGTCTTATTGGGTTGAGAAAAATCTCCGGAAAAAATCTCAACCAGGTAACTTGTCTCAATCAGTATTTAAACCCGGCCACGCTCGTTTCACGATCAGGCACACTCACCGTTACTATACAGCGGTGGATTTACATATTATTACGAAAGGATTACATATACGAGAAAGTAGTAACGTAAATTATTTCTAAGAATCGTATCATGTCTACCTGCGAGTTTGAGATTGCGATCAGGTGATTATAACACCGGATTTTATTCTCTGTTTGGTATTTGACTCACCTTCAACAATGCTGCGGTCAGCGGCAAATATCTGAAATTACAAATGGAGACAGGAATAATTTACACTATTGTAATTTGTAATTTATGTTGCGGTTAATTTTTGTTACCTAATAAATATTAATATTTGAAAGATTGTATTATCACGGCCGACTTGATGCTCGCTTCGCTTCTCTTTACCGGCATTGACAATTCATTTTGATCCCTGTGTTAAAGCTGTAATCGAGAATAGGATGAAATTCCCGCCAGATGGCACTGACTGCCAAGGTTCGCTGAGGAATGTGTGTATGGTTTCTTGTACGATATACTTAGTAATATTGTGCTTCTTTCTACTGGTATGTGAGTTTATTGTGATGTGATTCAAAATGGCATATTGTTGTGTACCATTGTGTACTTCGAATAGAAAAAAGAGTGGAGGAACAATATCATTCCACGAATTTCCGTGTGACATGGAAAGATGATTATGTCTCGTGACCAGAATATTGTACGGAATGGAAATATAAAAATTGGAGATTTATCCTTGGAAGAGGTGGGAAAAATCAAGTATCTTGGATCAACAGTAACAGATATAAATGACACTCGGGAGGAAATTAAACGCAGAATAAATATGGTAAATGCCTCTTTTTATATTTGTTGAGAAGCTTTTGTCATCTAGTCTGCTGTCAAAAAATCTGAAAGTTAGAATCTATAAAACAGTTTTATTACCGGTTGTTCTGTATGGTTGTGAAACTTGGACTCTCACTTTGAGAGAGGAACAGAGATTATTAGGAAAATATTTGGGGCTAAGTTACATGGGAATGGAGAATGTTACCCAACACAGAACTGCACGCATTGTATCCTTCACCTAACATAATTAGGAACATTAAATCCAGACGTTTGAGATGGGCAGGGCATGTAGCATGGATGGGCGAATCCAGAAATGTATATAGAGTGTTAGTTGGGAGATCGGAGGGAATAAGACCTTTGGGGAGACCAAGACGTAGATGGGAGGATAATATTAAAATGGATTTGAGGGAGATGGGATATGGTGGTAGGAACTGGATTAATCTTTCTCAGGATAGGGACCGATGGCGGGCTTATGTGAGGGCGGCAATGAACCTCCGGGTTCCTTAAAAGTCATAAGTAAGTAATTAAGGGAAAGATGTGAAAATGGCTTAAAGTGATTTCATGCCAAGTCTTTGTTCCAAAAGCTACTCCCATCTTCAGTCGTTTGTAGTTTATATTTCAGGGAAGAAGGTTATTCTAATAAAGGGAAATTTAGACGATTAGAACCAAATGCTATGCCAACAATATTCCCTCATTATCCTAGATATAAAGTGACAGTTATTAGAAGACCATGTGTTCAGAAATTGAGCCGTTACTGTGTAGATGCCCTCTCTTGCAATGCCAATTTGTGATGAAGACGGCCAAAAACGACTTGCTATTATTATTACTATGAAATTTGTTAGGTTACTTCTAGGTAACACTGCAGCAGCTTTAACTGAAAACATTGTTTCTACGAAGAATGCGGCTTATAATCCACTGAGTCGCAAAATCTTGAAACTATGATTGTTGAATCTGCAATATCAAGTGGAATGTATCAGTGCAGTGAGTGAAATTATAAAACTTAATACAAGTTATTGTAAATAATTACCTAAGTAATTACTTTGAAACATCGCAGTTTAGACTGGGGGTGCTACTCAGCGAATGAACTACAAAATTATGCCTCTGTCGTCATGTTACTTAAACTGAACATGTTACTATGTGTTACTTTCCCTGCTTTTAAACTCACGCTTTTACCATAATTAACATAACTAAACATAATAATCCTTATTATTTTCTTATTTATTATTTATGAATGTTGTTATTACTCTTTAATCAATTATTTTAATTGACATTGAGTATTTCTGCTGTGGACCCTACACCTTGGCAGACAGCGCCTCGCGGTGGAATTGAGAAACAAACCAATTTAAAAATAATATTACTATTGTCAAGGCCGTATACAAAGAAGCGAAGGGAGCATCAAGTAGCCCGTGGTATTATATACCTGTATGAAATGTAACAGGGACACCATTAACGATTGATATACAAATTGCACTTAATTTTATGAGAATGAATATACCAATACCGGTACATACATACATACATACATACATACATACATACATACATACATACATACATACATACATACATACATACATACATACATACATACATACATACATACATACATACATACATACATACATACATACATACATACACACATATACCAAATGAACCATAAGTTATGTCATTAATTCTGGTGAAATATACCTTGTTAAGAGAGCAAAGAAGAAGAAGTGAAATACCACTTTGCTATGTTTTTAAATTGTTTTCGAGAAAAATTTGCATTTTAAAATGCAAGAATTATGACATCATGCAAAGTTTCAACGAACCGGAGGACACATTAAGCTGTGTTGCTCTGAACAATCCCTTCACCTGTCATGTTGAAATTCATTGTTATGTAGGTCTACATTGTTTCTAAAAATACTGATAATATGCCACTAATGTTTTGTGTTTAAATTGTGTTAGAGAACTGAGAATCAAAAATGCTCATTTCACTTTAAAAATATCTTGAAAATTTATAATGAATTCTAGAACATAATTTTAATTCAATATTAGAGAACATAGGCAACAAGACATGCTTATTTGAAACTGAATTGAAAACATTAAAATATATTTCTACACTTTCATTTCGATTGAATACTCTACAACTCTTAACTATAACTATGCTTATTTCATGTTATTAAAAAATTTAAAACATTTAAAACTCTAAATGAAAAAAATGAAAATACGATAGGTTTATTTTACGTTAAAGTAACCAATAGTTTTGCATCCCTGGTGCAAAATATCTCAATAACAATTTGTTATTATGACATTACTTTGTTCACTTTGTGTACCTATTTATACATATAAGTTATATATGTATACGGTTTATTCATGGTATGTTAGTGGTTCGAGGTCATCTTTATTAACATAACTAAAGAGGTGGTGATTGCACGCATTTAAACTAACATTTCCAATGACGTAAAATTTTATCTATATTTGTAGTCACAAATTGTGTCTTATCACGGTTTATTATATATATATATATATATATATATACCTTTTCAATTAAATTAACCTTAAATGTAGGGGAAAGATGATAGGTTCATACGTACCGCCATCACAATTAAGATGGCAAAGATGAAGACAAAGGGACGATTCATGGCCATTGTTGTCTAAGATATTTTAAGACGTACCTGAAAATGAAATTATTGGAAGTGTAGTATGGAAAACCTTTCGATTATGTTATTAGAAACCTTTAGGCCTGTGGAATATGGGTTCTTACGATGCAATTGAAACCTTCATCATTTGTAAGAGCACAAAAAGAAATTGCACTGCTTTGTCTGCAGAAAAATTAATCTTACATAGGACCGCATCCTATTTGTCTAGAAATGACAGCTAATGTTCTTTACACTTCTCTCATTTATAAACAGGGCAGATTCATTCGCATTTTATTTGAGTTATGTGTTTATGCCTTTACTTCCCGTAAGAAGAATACTGTTTTAATTGAAATTTATATTCAGTACCTTCTCTTTGATAACCAGTAAGTCTACAGATGACAATTTTTTTTTTTTCCTTTAGAAATGTACCTTCCGATATATAGTAAAAATTTTATAATATTTTACTAGGTCCTTGTACCGTATAACTAATGTCTCTAATATTTCCGCAATTTTTAATTGCATTCCAAATAGAGCTTTAGATATGACGCATTTTTTCTCAATGACAGGTTAAAAATAATAGTATAGAACGTATTCATGTGTATGAGTGATTTGCGTTGTTATTCACAAATATCTACATGGTATGTTCAATTTGAAACATATTTCTGTGAACATTTAATAAGTTATATTACAATTATTATTGGTAATAAGTGCGTAGAGTGTTTAGTTAAAAATTTAGCCACAGAATTTATATGTGAGAGACCAATTTTAAATATAGTAACGTAATAGGCTCAAGCACTGGTGCAACGTTGACTCCTATAACAATTAATACCAAACAAATTAAATATAACCACAACTTTTTACCTTACATTTCGATGAATCCTCAACCAGGCAAATTGCCCCAACCGGAAATCGAACCCGGGCCGCCTTATTTCGCGGCCAGACGCGCTAACCGTTATTCCACAGGTGTGGACCAGAAATTAGATTTAGGCTGTTTTTGAACAGATTTAAATTGATTAGCATGTGCATTAGGATTTTCTTTCCGATCAGTAATGTGAACCCAATTTATGAATAATTCAGCGGGTTAATTATTGCATTTTCGAAAAGATTCTACGTAATTCCAAAAAATAATAATAATAATAATAATAATAATAATAATAATAATAATAATAATAATAATAATAATAATCTAAAGAAAGCTATGAAATGTAAACCTACTTCATACCTCAGAACTGAATTATTTCGAAGAATATTGCCGTGTTCATGACTAGTCAGTCTCCGCAATGTCTTTATATACTGCAGTAAGAAAGATTGGCAATGGTGTTGAGAAACTATCTCTGAGTGTTCTGAATTTTGTAAGTGTAGATTAAAGTAAATCGTTAAACAACATTGGTGACTATAAGTCACTCTCTTCACAAACTGAGTTAGGTAATATGTTCTTCTTACCTAACTAATATTTATGTTATAAGTCGGTTTTATCTCTAAGTTTTGCAGTGCTCTAAGCGCATCATAATCTTGGAGTGCACAAAGTTCGTGAAAATAAGCCATATTTTCTCATTAGTAATAATATAGTTATTGATTGATTTAGGTACTTCTTTCTGTTCAAATATATTTTTGAATATTTTTATGTGGTGAAAAGAATTAGTCATTCTAGGCTGTTACATAGTCAAAATACTCTTAGATTTCGTTCATTTGTATTTATTGTACTTTCTTCATGTGGACCGATGATACTTTTCATTTCTGAATCCCCAATTCTGGCATTCAAATCTACTAGAATTAGGACATAGTCTTTTTCCTAGTTTTCTTCACTGCTTTTTTTTAGTAGTTTGTAAAAAATTTCGGTTTCATTCAATTTTCCATCTGATAGGATTAATTTCTGGATTCATTCATAATAAATTTGTGGAAACAGGCCTTTTCATTTATCCTTGCTCTTGACATAATTGTCTACATTTGGTCTTACCAAGGAGTCATTTTAATAATTATATTTTTTGAGATCTACATTTATAATTTTTATTCTGTTATTAATGACGCTGTTTCAACAACTATTTAGGATGGATAGAATTGGTGATTGAAAGATGGTATGTGGTGAAATGATGTTGATGATTCATCATAGAAAAACTACATTCTCCTTACGGTTGAGGAAAACCTCGGAGAAACCCAATCAGGTAACAAGCCCAAACGGGAATTAAACCCTGCCCGAGCACAACTCCTGATTAACAAGCAAACGCGCTACCGCCTGAGTTATGTCGGTGGTCATTTCTAAATGCTTGGCAATATTTTATAATTCATTCATTCATTCATTCATTCATTCATTCATTCATTTATAGTTTTCTGCCAAAGGGCAGGTCTTTCACTAAAATCTCAGGATTCTCCAATCTTTCATATTTTCTCCATTCCTCTTTGTATCCCCATATGATTCAGAAACCTTAATGGATTCACGGACGTAATTACCCGAAGCTCTTAATCCGAATTGGTATTTCCTTGAACCCAATTTCCCCGAATTAACTTCCCCCGAAACTCTTTTCTTCCAGACGACGAGTTCCAGAAAATTAATAATCTCAAATGTTTTAGACCATAATGATTATGAAGAAATAAAAATTCGAAAGCTGTTTACCTGCGAGAATTTTAAAACGGTAATGCCACAACTCAGTTGCTCGTGCGGTGATTATTTTCCAATTCGCATTGTGTTGGCTCCAGAAATTCGTAGGAAAACGTGGAAATTTGGCAAGTCTTTTGCCTCTTACTCTCTGATCTGTAACATAAGTAAGATCGAAGATATCTAAAATGGTTAACACGTAGCCTGGTTCTATCTCCTAATAAGCGTTCCTAATATGCTCGCAATGAACAAATGCTTTCTACTTCTCTGACTTCCTTATCATTGTAATGCCTCCAGCAGGCACAAGTCTGTGCACGTTTTGGTTTAAGAGAAAAAAGCAGCAGGATATTCGGCTATTACAAAACATTTCTGTGTCATTGGTAATGGTAGCTATTTCAAAGTCACCACATAACTATTTCCGAATATACGACTGCGATTTCCATTCTTCTTGTAGCGTTTAAATTTGGTACAAAAAATTTGCGTACAGAGCTTTACTTTTCCTTGGAAAAAATGCGTGCACGATTGGTAAGGTCACAAAATCGTCCTCCATTCTTGGATTTTTCTTCGCGATATCTCACTGTGAGAACAAAATGGGACAAACCTTGGTTGTGCCATGGAAGTATCAAGTGTGACTATTCATTAGCAATTCTAAATTTTAACATATGGCAAACAGAGACACACGAGAATCTGTCTCCAGATTTGCGACTGGAGTAATCATACAAGACAACTGTTCCCCTTGAGAAGTCCTTGAGTAACACTTGGAAACTTCTTCTACATCGGATATGGATTGAGGTTTGTCTGATTGGTCTGGATTTTTCAGTATCCTCAACGTCTTCCTCAAACTCTGACGTTCCTATAACACTACGAACACACCTGACGAAACCTTATTAATTTAAATATTCAACACGTTTTCTTTAGTGAGTTGCGATACGTTTCTGCCTAGTTTTCACTATTTGACCCTCCGTAGCTTAGCAACAGAATGTTTTTTAGTTCGTGGTGCTTTCGGGGCTTTGTACCCTTCAGGATTTATAATTCGGGGAAAATTTTCGGGTCATAAACTTAGCGTGCTTGTATTTGGAGGATTGTCCTTTCGGGTATGTATACATTGGGGATATTTGATTCGGATGATTGGATTCGGGTGAATGGGCGGGAATGATCTTAATGTCGTCTATCACTTTATATCTCCTTCTCCCCGAACTCTTTTCCCGTTTACCATTCCTTCTAGTGCAGTGGCTGGCAGATGCTGCAGTTATGACGTAAGAGCCAGTCAGGCCTCAAGAGCTTGGAAGAGCGAGCAGCTCAGTCGTTTTACTATTATCACGCACCAGCGCAGTGGCGTCAGTGCAGCAATGATACTACAGTTCTTGGAGATAAATTGATGGAATCACATTCCTGTATTTTGATAGGGAATAACTACTGTGCCTTCATGATGGCAACATTTTTGGCAAATTCCCCGTCATTAAAAGAACGCATGTTCTTTGCAACGGCTAGTGAAATCCTATATCTTAAGCCTTAAGCTTACCATTGATTCACTGACAGTGTGTTCCCTAGCTTCACTTAACAACTTATCTTTCAATTTCTGCACCAGTATTTGTCGATATTCTCCCCAATATTTGTCATAATCATTTGTGTGGCCCACAGAATAATGGCATTGTATATTGTATTTCTTTACATGCTGAAACAGCTTGCCACAAATCAAACACTTCGCCATTCCTCCATACTCCATAACACAGTTTGATCTCGACAAAGCATTTAACTTGGGCACGGTAGTAACACAAAGTGATGGTGTGTTTCAAAAGTTGAAATATACTTTGCATACTACTCACCAAGTTAGGGCCTATATAGTTCAATCTGTATATTGTGTAGGAAAATGTCTGTTAAAAACACTTGAACTGTTTTGACGTTTCCGAGTAGACAAAGTCTTGTAGTACAGCTTAAATTATTTGTTTCTATATTTGTATATTTATACCAGTTTCGGAGACTCATTTACATAATGCGAACGCTTCTGCAGCTGGCTGTATTATGAATTGCATATTATTATAAGTATATTAAATTTGATTACAAACCAAAATATTTTGTTACATTGATTTATCAAGGATTTACAGTTTTATTTTCGTACAAATGTATTGTAATTGGGCTGTTCCCATACTACCTCAGAGGAATGGATCGCGCTCTGTCAGTGCATAGGCGCCGTACCACCACTGTTCAGATGAACCTTCTCTCCTCGCTGTGCTCAGTATGCAGAGATTGCCGAGCAAAGAGCGTGACGGCTCCGTGGTATGACGTCACAGAGCACGGAACATGCCGGTCACTGTTCTAGTGTATCCATCCTTCAATAGGCAGTTTCTTCTCGATCAGATACCCAACAAATTTCTTTTTCTCTTGCAGATCAATATAATATAGTGTTAGAGAAGGACGTAAGGCCTTAAATCTGCCAGGTTAAATAAAAAATTATTATTATTATTATCATTATTATTATTATTATTATTATTATTATTATTATTATTATTATTATTATTATTATTAACATTCTCTTTTCTTCTATGTTCACAATAACATTGAATATTTGTGATGATAGGCCTATATGAATCTTACATATTATGGTAATATCATAAATATAGGCTAATTAATGCCGTTTAGTATTTATTAGTGTACTTAAATATTTTGTAAAACAAATTCAGAAATATATTATATTAATAAGATTACTGAAATTAGTGTACGTTTGAGGTATCATACTACAGACGACATTCCTTTATTTCCAAAAAAGAGATTGTCCATTAATCTTCGCATGTAAGAAAAAGGGAGAGTGACTATTAATAGTTTATCCGGTATTTTTCAGTGTGAGAAGTCGGTAGAAAATAAATTGTGGGAAATGGAAATTCAGTATGGAAGAGATACGAGAGAAAAGGCGAGTATTAAGAAAGTTGAGTCATACCACGTCAAATCGCACAGCAATAAACACGACCTTCTCGTAAATGTTCGATTTTTTTTTTTTAAATTCCAGACATCAAATAAGGAGACCCGTATTGTTTTATTTCCACAATTATTAATTTTATTATTTGTGTAGTTATGGCTATTGAAATAACTCAAATTATGCGCGCACTCTTACATAAACTCACTTGGAACTCTGTGTTTACATATAATTGATATTTGCGGTTTGGCGCATTTGAAAGACTAAATACAACATTTTTTATTATTTTAGGCTTATCACAAATAAATTTCAAATTTGGCCTAATTCTTTAATAATTTATTTTTCAAAGCAAAATTATAATAATAATCCGTGGTGCTACAGCCCATGTTTGGCCTAGACCGACCAGCCGGCTACTGGCCTTACGTCCACATGCCGAAGCAGAGGTGGACGATCATTCAACCAGAATGGAGGTATCGTGTGGTTAGCACCATGATCCCCCCAAGCAAAATTACTATATTAAATAGCCCAGTTAAAAATCGGAAAAAATATAGGATTGTTCCCTGATGTATTATCTGTAAACTACGGTACTGCATTTAGAAATGTGGGATCTGCACACATACATTTGTAACAATTTATTTCCCGGAAGCATGCATGCGCTCGCGGTTCCCAGCTAATGAACTGCTTGCGGCAGTAGGCTAGAAGGCTTCCCGCGGAAAGTTTTATGAAATCACCATTCGCATATAACTGATGTCGCAAACAAATGCATTCATTCATCAAATGATTAATACCTTAAGGACAGTAAATATCTTTTCTAAAGTTATTTTATTGTTGTCAGCCCAGCTAAGAGGGGGAGTTCTTCACAATGCTCTATGTTTAGACTGTAATATAGCCAAGTGTTTAAAGATAGCAAGGCTGGGTAAGACAGTAAACTTTATGGCAATAAACAGATGGCAGGAGATAAAATATAGAAGAGAAAAATAATCAGTCAGGGTTTGAATTTCATGGAGTGAAGTGACTTCTATACAACATCAGTTACAGCAAAGATCGCGTAATATATAACAATTGTTTAAATCCATTTGACCTTCCTAATTACGCTTTTAAAAATAAAAGTACACTAAGACGCGTAAGTCGCGATTTATTGATAAAGCTCAATTTAAAGGAGTCTTTGAATGTGCGAATATGTAATTCGTTCCGTAAAAAAATCTGTCAACTTCCGAAAAAGTCAGGTGAAGTTATATGTTAAGGCGGTAGTTCTTGTGATATTAATAAACATGAATCAATTGAAAATGCGGACAGAGAAAGTGATTATCTCAGTTCTTCTTCTAGCAGTTCTATGGACACAACGCTAGAAATCAGTATTATTGAGGAATTAAACAACAGTTTGATGTCAATAGAATCCCCTATCAAGAAAAGAAAACTACAACAATAACAATACGGTACCCCCGTGAAAAGTTTCAAAAAGTAAAACTCCCTAGCAAGTAAAGCTTTTCCATGTAGAAAATGCATTGTCATCCATTCTAAAGTCAGCCATATTTTATTTTTGACGGAATGTAAAGAAAATGTACAACCTAAAAATTACATAGTTATTGCAGACTTTTCTTAAAATTATTCATTTGTAATACAAGATTCAGTAACAGGTATGCATTGGAACAAATGCCAAGCCACAATACATACTTTCGTAGTATATTTCAAAGAAGATACAGAAATTCGTCACAAAAGTATTATTGTCATATCAGAAAGCATGACACCGATTCCTTTCACTTCTTTTTAATCCGAAGCAATCAATTTTTAAAGCAAGAATTCAATGATATGAAAAAAAAAATCATCTACGCTTCCGATGGATCAAGTTCACAATACAAAAACAAAAAGAATTTAAAAAATAATTGCTTACATGAAGACGATTATGGAATTAGCACTGAATGACACTTCTTTGCAACGTCGCATGGTAAAGATCCATGTAATGGCATTGGAGGAACTGTTAAAAGACTTGCCACGAGAGCCAGCCTATACAAGATTCTATAACAACACAAAAAGAAACTGTTTGATTGGTCATAAAAAACATTCTTAACGTGTCATTTATATTTTGTCCATTGAATAAGCAGAAAAACCACACTGAAAATTTGCAGGCCAGATACAATCTAAAAACAATAACTTGTACATTAAAATTACATTCTTTCATTCTGTTGTCAAAAACTGAATATTTAGTAAAAACAATTTTTTTTTTTTTCGAGAAAGGAAGTAGGCGAATGAAAATTTAAAGTCTAGTGTGAATGAAAACAAACGTTTAAAAAGCAAAAGCATAATGTACAAATATTTGAAGATATAAGAATTAGCAGTGTTTCCTCGAGTGACTTGACCCGTACTGGGTGTAATGTTGCAACGTTCACTCGATCATCCAGCGCCGATAAACCTCCCAGCGCGCTTCAACGCTTCCCATCCACTGCTGCTGCACCGACCGCCACATATTGTTTTGTAAGTAATTAAATTTCCATTAAACTATTGGATATCCCATTCTGATTTTTTTCTGGAATTATTACTAATATTTCAGTGCACCTAATTAGCATATTTTTAGATTTTTAATACGGCTATTTCACATTGATATCTAACTTTTAAAAATTGAATCATAAAAATATTTGTAATAATTATATTAAAATTAATTAGTAAATATTTAACAAACGACAGTACTTTAAGTTTTTAAATGCAGTTTTCAAAAATATTTTAACATAAATATCCTCACAAATATGACGCTTTAAATGTTACATTGTGCGACATTTTTAACGAATTTTAACATGCAATATTTTAAAAACATGTGGAGTTAGGAGGAAATAAAAATACGCTTGTTGGTTTATTAGACCCATTGAGTTGGTAAAAAAAAATAAACGCAATAAAAAATATCAAGGTTAAAATTTGTACAGTGCGATTTGACGTGGAAATACTCAATTGTAGAAAACAAGGCTTTTTGAGTTCTTAAGAAATATTCATTTCTTGTCTGGACTGTGCATGCTGAATATTCTAGATTCCGTCACGTTTTGTGATAACATTCACGACCATTATATTTGTAAAATCCTGTTCCTTTTATCTGTAAAAATTGTAAGTAATTTTATGTGAGCTTCGCGTGTAGTTTGATAGCAATCCTAAATTTTGCAATGAGTATGAACGTAATAACTGCAAAGTAAATAATCGGTCTCATATTAACTTCGATTATTTTAAAGAATTTCTTTTACTCGGCTATAGTTATCATTTGAAGTACTCATGTGAATTTTTGTTTTTAAAAATCTACAGAATTTGGACAATACTAAAAATTACGGTTATTAATATTGGAATGCTAAACGCCCCTGTAAAACTTCTGGCTTTGGTGGAAATGGTGACGGGAAGATGACATTGGTGTTATGAGGCCAAAATTCCTCTAAGGAATTACCAAACTTTAGACCTGCAGTTCGAAAAAATTATAGGTATCCTACAAGCAAAACTTAGTTCGAACCTCTCGCTGCGCGCATGGTATACTCTTCTTACCTCCCTGCAGTAGGCGTGAGAGCATTCTGGGATATGGAGCATACGTCATCTGCGCGAGACAGTCACGCCCGCTGGTTTCTGTGCTCTGAGATTTCCTTGTCGGTGCCTATAGTAGAAAGGTCGACAGGTACATTGTTTTACTATACAGCATATCCTTACGTAGAACTACGTATAGGTGTGCACACCTGTAGGCAGGTGCATAGCAAGTGGCATACAGGGAGACCGAGAGCTAAAACAGGGAGTATTAGGGAAGTCAAAGAATATAAGAGAAAGGCAATGAAAACAAGGGAAATACAAGTGGAAGTGTGGAAACAGGGGCATAAGGAGGCAATGAAAACAAGGGCAATATAACAACAAAAAGAGGAATAAAAGAGTAAAAGAAGACGAGAACAAGAAAATGACAAGGATAACAAGTGGAAAACAAGAATAGCAAAGGGAAGACAATAAAAAAGTAATACAAATACAACAAGATAAATACTAGGGAAAGAAGGGGAATGCAAGGAGAAAAGGAGAAATATAAGAAAAAAGGGACCCAAACATAAACAAGAGGACATAACCAAAAGGCCAGTTATAGAAGAATAAGTAAGTGAAAAGAAGAGGAACAAAAGAACAAGGGGTAGATAATGAGAACAAGAGAAATACAAGGAGAAGTGAGGAAATACAAGAGGAAGGTGAAGGGAAAGAGAACAATGGGAATAAAATGAGAACAACGGAATAGGAAGACAAACAGGGAAATATAAGGACAAAGAGGAGAAAGGGAAAAGGGAGAAGACAAGGCGAAGAAGAGAATGCAAGGAGATTGAAGCTGATCCAAGTACTAGAACAAGGGGAATACAAGGCGATAAGGGTAATAAAAGGAGAAAAGGTGGAATACGAGGAAATCATGGGTACTGAAGAAGAAATATTGGAATACCGACAAGGAGAACGAGGGAAATGCAACGACTACAAGAGGAATAGAAGAAGAACAAGGGAAAACAGAGTAAAGAAGTGAATACGAGTATAATATTATTAAGAGGAGAACAAGTAGGCAAAAAGGAGAACATGAGAGGGAGTTATATTTAAGTGGCGGCAAATTACTAAGTCACTCTCCAAACCTACTGTAGTTAGGAGAAAAACGTAAGACTTAGTTCACGTAAGAACCAGCCAGGTAATCAGCCCAGACATAATTGGATCCCGGACACGAATCCCATTCTGTACAAGCTATACTCCACCTGTGACTGATTATAGAAATATCTATTTATCAATAGCCGAATAAAAGAGAATTAAGTAGTAGAATTGAAGGAAATAAATTAAAATACAGTTCGATTCATTTCAATAAAATAGAACAGAATGAACTTCCATGACCATGAATCCTTGTGAACTGACCTATTTGTGAAGAGGCGATGTATGGGATGATAGAAGAATGTCATATGAATGTATATAATTGTTTATTACGAGCTCTTAGCTTTGAAATTAGTTTGCGCTTAGCCGATACAATAGCACCTATTACTCTGGCATCTTCCACTCAGATGTCTTCTACTCCTGCAGGACCCCTTGCACATTGGTCGAGTGCAAGTACCTGTAACAGAGATCATCATCAAATAATTCTATATCGATTAGAACACTTGGTTTTATTAGCTTTTAGATTTACCCTCCACGTTCAAAGTTTGTTTTTAACTTCAGACATGTCGCTATTTTAAAATCTGTTTCTCGGTTTCTGGAAGCTGTTATGATGTTCTATGTTTAGAAATCCTTTGCACAAGTGTTTGATGAAGAATTTAAAAATATATATAATGTCTCTAGAATTATAATTTCGATATTTCTAACTGAATACAAACCTTGTATTTCTTTGGTAACGTAAAAATGTGATTTTTGGTACGATGACATTTTATTTATTTGTGAACATATATTTTACGTAAACTGTAGGACGGACATTACATTATACAGAATTAACCGTAAGTGATGTCATTAATCCTGTTGGATGATTTTTTTTAGTAAAGAGCAACACAAAAAATGGAAACCATTTTCTTATTTTTATTTTCAATAGTTTTCCAGTAGAAAGTGTTCTTTAAAATACATAAACTATGAGAGCGAGTGAACATCACGTCGTGTTCCTTTGAACAATCATCATCCTTCATCTGGATTGTTCTGAATAGGAAAGTGGATGGTCGTTGCCATTTAAAGTGAGGGACGACTCTACTCATTCAGGAGTGGGCTAGTTTATCTTTCATTGTATTTATTAATTTGTATACATTTCAAACTTACTGGCAATAAAATAAATAAATAAATAAATTGATGAGCTGGAATAAAATCTTTCAATTTCAGTAGCGCGGTTGATTGTTAACCTTGTTGGTAGTTGTGTTTCAAATTCAACCTTCCAACGTCGTTGAACCTCAACGACTTTCTCTACTTTTCAAAAACATTTCAGTATCCACTTACGTTCATCGATCGATAATTGCACCGCATGTTTGTTCATAAACAAATAAACATATTTCCATTCACTTCAGAACTATAAACCGCAAAAATCGGATTTCTATCTAATTTCTTAGCTGAGAAATACTTTTTCAAGGAGTGTATACTTCAATTTTGGTCGCTGTGTAGGTTTACATAACAGCCAGGACTTAAATTAGACAATTCTGAATATTATTTTAATGCTTTGTTCTTTATTTTGTTATTGAGTGTATTAATAAATTCTTCAATTATGAGTTCAATATATCAATAAAGAAAGTTTTCGCTATTTTTTGCAATGTATTGTATTCATTAAATATAGTTATTTTTACATAAAGTGTTATTAATAAAAACTGACTTGAAATGATAAAACAGTGCTAATGGCAGGTTTTTTCTCCAATATCAAATATACGTGCATTCAAGATTTCAAGATTGTATCCCAAAAATTTCTAAGTTATGAGGAAACGGATTTGGAAAATGTATGTTACGGGAAATGAGCGACAAGCTAAACAATGTTAGATGCTCTTTCCGTTTTAAAATGGCCAAGTCAGTTGACATAATCTCACGTTTTAAGTCTTAACTCGGAAAATATTGCAGTTATTTAGACATTTTTCCACCATACTATTGAGGAAAGTGTATTACAAAAATGAGCTTCCCTATCTTAATTATATATATGTCCCCCCTTTATGCTAGGGCTCTGTTTTTCAAATTGACTAGTTTGGTTAGTGAGAAAATGACAAGAAAATACGAGACAAGTGACAAGTAGGAGAAATTTTTTGTGTAAAGCTTGTGAAATGGCAATTGTTAATAAGTTTACCAAGTAAGATGGCGTATCATAGTATGCGTTGTTTCACGAAACAGATGAAAGGAGATTATTTGTGGTGCACTTTTACCAGAAGTAAGAAAATATGAAAGAACTAAAATTGCGGGATATTGAATTGTTTTGTGGAGAAGTATTAATCCGATCAGTGTTTCGTCTAAATTCACCTCCAGTTACAGGTAAAATATATTTCATTTCTGTTGAAATTAAAAAGAATTTCGAATTACATTAATGTTTTTCTTTCATACTAGAAGAAACAAACCTTTGTACATGCATTTCTTTTAGGATTTTGTATTAAAAATTTTCACTTGAAACAATTAACCACAATATTTTGTTGTGTACTGTGCTATTTTTCTTTGCTTCAAAAGTAACTTAGAAGATGACTGAAAGTTTGACCAATTAATGTCCTTGAGTAGTCAAAATCATCTAAAGTGTTCGGACTAGTCCCAGTAAAACTCAGTTTAATTATCTCTATGTTTAGGAAACAAAATCATCTGATAGTGGAAATTTGTTGCTTTTTTTTTCTTTTCACTAGTCAAAGCAATCGTTTTAAGGAATAGGACCACTTATACAGACATAATTTCTTAATCGTATATGCTAGGCTTATGTGAACTGCATAAAAAATATCAAGCGTGCTGGTATTTGGTCACACAATTCCGAATGGTAATGCCTGTCATTAAAAGTTACACTACCAGTTGTCCTGTAAGGTTGTGAAACTTGGATTCTCACTTCGAGAGAAGAACAGAGGTTAAGGGTGTTTGAGAATGAGGTGCTTAGGAAAATATTTGGAGCTAAGAGAGTTGAAGTTACAGGAGAATGGAGAAAATTACACAACGCAGAATTGCACGCATTGTATTCTTCACCTGTTTTAATTAGGAACATTAAATACAGATGTTTGCGATGGGTAGGACATGTAGCATGTATGGGCCAATCGAGAAATGCATATAGAGTGTTACTTGGGAGCCCGGAGGGAAAAAGATTTTTGGATAGGCCGAGATATAGCTGGAAGTATAATATAAAAATGGATTTGAGGGATGTGGGTTAAGATGATAGCGATTGGATTAATCTTATTCATGACAGGGACCGATGGCGAGCTTATGCGAAGGCGGCAGTGAACCTCCGGTTTTTTAAAGGCCATTTGTAAGTAATTAATACCTCTCATTGGACTTTCAGTAAGGAAATGCGTAAAAACACCTATATAACCAGGTCAAGCGAAACCAAACCAAAGTCAAAGCGCTCCTCTGAGAACGAGTTGCGCTGGCTAACACACGAATCACGCTTGTGGATGGTTACTAAATTACGCAGTACAGAAAAAGAAGCGAGACCTGTCGTGTAAACTGTGCAAGTGAGGAAAGAATGAGCTATCAGAAAGGAAGTTTGCTTCCTGATAGCATAGCCTATACGAATCTGCCGATACTAAAGTTGATCTCAGACTGAACCTTAACTTCCCCTTTCATACCCATTGGTGACATAGTCAAGATACATGGTTAGATCACAGGACACGCCCTATCTCCCCTACTCTAACTACTGAATAGCATAGGAAAAGTTAAAGATACACTGAGGTAAAAATTTGTGATTTTTGGTCAATAAAACACATTTCATGTTTTTAAACTAAAAATATTTGTGGTCTAAGTGAACTCTGGGGCTATTTTCATGGCCATATACCCCTCCTATTGCATGTTCCGGCCGCCATGTTTAAAAGGCTACGCGCTCTGTGTAGATATTTAAATTTCAAAAATAATTTCTTCGGTTTTTAAATTTTGTGCAGTTTGCTTTTCTGAATCCTACTTCTCCTACAAAATTTATACCTACTACATGCATGATTTTTTGTGAGGATTTTTGACCATATGTGTAACAAGACTTACTAACAGGATTTTTGCAACTGTTGGTCATTTTTTACCGTTTTTAAGATTGACAGTACAAAATAATTATTTTAATAGTTTTTTGGTGAAACTAACGAAACCCTGGTTAGTAACTTTTGTTTGGAAGGGTTTGAAAGTTACGAAAATGACATTTCTGGCAAAAATGTTAAATATTGTAGGAGAAATGGCGATTTTTTTTTAATAATTTAATTTTACAAAACTATTAACAACTCACACTATTTTAAACCAAATTTATAAAACTTGTTATACGCGCTAATTATGTTTATCATAATAATGTGCAAAATTGAGACTTCTAGTTGGATTAGTGTAGGAAATTGAGATTTCCGCTCGTAGTACCCTTAAAAGTGAAATAGAATAAAACAATAACGGTGTCCTATACTGTGTGTTCAGTTCAAAATATGTCATGGCTCGCTGTATGCCGTCATGTGGCTAGCCGATGAGTCTAAAATTCAATCTTCCTACACTTCCGCAGAGGTGTATAACCTAAGAGGCAGAGACGTTGCCTAGCGAGTACGGCGTTCATTCTGAAGAGTATGTACCGATACGTACGGTAACGCCGGTAGTGGCAGGAAAGTGAACTGTTTGGAAATACGTACTGTCGGGATATGGGGAGAGGGTTAAAACGATTATTACGTATTTGTTGACATTAACTTCGACGGTCAACATGGAAATGGAGCATTTGATTTGTGTTGTGGAATGTTACCGTACGCAACCGATGATAACAAATACCCTGCTTACGACTTGCCGGCGCAAAACACAGTTCGAAAGAGGTTATGGTAGCACACAGACCGTACAGACCGCCATCTGTTGCTACGACGTTCAACTTATACCGTACACGTTCTCAAGTTCAGATTGAAGAACGCCTTAAATAATAGGCAACTTCTCTAACATATCAGCTGAAACTCGTTTCAAATCGGTGACCCAACAACAGTGACGTCATAACAAACTTTGAAATGAACATCCAGTATAGATCAATAAAATATAATAGAATGGAATTCAGGAACTATATATGGTTCGTGAATTCGTAAGGTTTTAATGAGGCAATACTTAGGTACATAAACGAAAATCGTACTAATTCATATAATTATTTATTTTCATGTTCGACTTCGACATTTATTTCCTTTGCTAGTCAAAATGGTAGCAGTGGCATTCATTTTTGTAGCATCTGCCAAAATTGGTTTCTTGACAGTACTTCAGACACTCTTCACCAGTGGTACATTTCACACCTGTAACAGAGATCATTATCAAAAACTGGACTTTTGGTCTGTTCACCTCCTACATTCAGCTGCTACGTCAAACTTTTGATCGAACTTCAGATTACGCCCCTAAGTATCGATGTGCAGAAACTGGCATGGTGTTCTATCTTACGTATAGTAGTATAGTCCTCCCAAGAACGGATTACCGACGGAAAGAATTCGAATCAAACAGTGCGATAAGGAAGAGCGGACGAGAGGAAAGTTCACGAGATAACTTGAATGATATTCAAGAGTACAGTCGAAAGAGAAATGAAATCGATAGAATCATTCTTGCGTTGTGATAGTTACATTACGACTTTAGTTTGTTCCATTGCATGTGAATACGTGTCTTGTATCGCACGGTATTATTATTTCATTCGTAAACATATGTTGCGCGTTTAATTAGCTTAGAATTTTTCTCTTGCTACGTTCTTTATTTCCACAGCGATGTCCTCATCTGTTCATCTTCTTGGAAGAGACATTACTTTCATTGGCTCGCACTTCCCCCCCGGCGTGCCTACATACACCCGTCAAAACACACAGCAACGCCACCATTGGTTTTCAGTAATCGTTTCTTGCGCGAGCTATAATATATACTCACAAATGTTTAATTACAAAGTTCTAATACGAGATTGATCCCACACGTAATGCTCACTGCGCATGCACTCCTAATCCATGGTATGCCTGGTTGTCATTTGTTGCGTTAATAGTGAGAGTTATTCCGAACGATTCTGTGTAAGTTCAATGAAATTGCTTAAAATCTTTTTGTGTAAAAGCGATTCAAATGGACAACAATAATCAGTCAGATGACGTCACTGTCTGAGATCAAAGATCATTCATTGAAGCAGAAACTTTACGTGAGCGTACGGCGCCGGAAATGTACTGTAACTTTTATTCAACAATTAATATTCCACACAACACAGTAGTTGTTATTGCACTCCGAAATTAAAAGTGTTGTTATTTTCTGTCATTAGGAATTTTCTCAGTTCTGGCTAAGGAACGGAATGCAGCTATTCAGAGCGAGTGCGTGTATGTGTTTTCTTAGGTAAGCGTGCACTCCGCTGTTGCCATATTATATATATTTTCTTCGTAATTCTATAATTAACTCTACACTTACTTACAAATATATATAATATATACTTCATATATATTTAATTTATTTTAATGTATTTTATAGTCCCATTCATTGAGCACATTTATAACACTTGCACTCTTCACAGCTGCAATACAGAACCTATTAGCAACATTGTTTCAAATTAATTTTTGTGGCATAGGATTTACTCCATTTCTCTATAAAATTTCAATATTTTAACCATTCAGAGCAAAAGTGGTGTAAGTCAAAATTGGGTAAAAAAGTTTAAAGTAAAAATTCTGTAAAATATAGGGCAAAATAGCAATTAATATGTCCTTCTTGCTATCCACTGACTAATAATAGTTTAAATAAAGTAAATATTAATTGCTACGCTGCGCTCTATTTTACAGTATGTTTACTTTAACCCCCATTACCCATTTTTTACTTACACCACTTCTGCTCTGAGCGACTCATTTATAACTCGTTTAGTTACTAGATAAGTTGGTCTAATATTTCAAATCTTCTTATTACAAATATATAATTCTATTGTCTTCGCGTAAACAGGGTAATAATATTAATAATAATAATAATAATAATAATAATAATAATAATAATAATAATAATAGACTAAAGAAAGCTATGAAGCATAAACACACTCCATACCTCAGAATTGAATTATTTCGAAGAATATTGCCGAGTTCATGACTAGTCAGTTTCCTGCAGGACCCTACTGCGACACTATCTCTGAAAGTCCTGAATTTTTTAAGTGTAGATAAAATTAAATTGCTAAACAACTTTTATGACTGTCAGTTACTCTAGTAACAAAATGAGTTAAATAATTCATTCTTCTTACTTTATTAATATTTATGTTATAAGTCGCTTTTATCTCTATGATTTACAATGCTGTAAGTGCGTCATAATTTTGGAGTGCAGCAAGTTGAATAGTGCCACATTATTCTTACATAATTCTCTCAACTCTTCAGTCCATATCATCTACATCCTGGACATGTGAGCACTAGGGTTTTCCAGGCAAACCAGACCCTACTATCTTAAACTACGTCAAAGTAGTAGCTTTTAGTGCTCCTTTTTTTTTTAGGAACTAATAGGAGTACAGTAAAGGTTCTTCTGCAACTTATTCCTGACACTTTTTAGAGTTAATTTTACAGGGTTATTGGAAAAAATATAATCCAATAACCGAGATATGAATTTTTGTCCTATAATGCAAATTTGAATATTAGCTACATTTGCTAGATTTTTGTGTAAACGTATTTGGAAATTTAAATTTTATTTACGTCGGTGGCCATTTCTTAATGCTTGGTAATGTTTCATAATTCATTCATATTTTGCTGCCCTACGGCAGTTCTTTCACTACAAACACAGCTTTCTCCAAACTTTTCTATTTTCTCCCTTCCTGATTGTATCCGCATATGTTTCATACAGTATATCTTAATGGATTCGATGACATAATTACCAGAAGCCATTCACCCGAATTGACATTTCCCCGAATCCGATTTCCCGAATTAACTTACCCCGAAACTCGTTTCTTCCAGACGACAAATTCCAGAAAACTAATATTCCCGAAAGACTTATACACTAATGATTAGCGAAAGCCTAAGTAAGCCTTTGAAGCTAAGTAACTGATTGTACAGTCTTGAAGGAAAATAGGCCTAGAATAGCGTTTTCGAAGGTATTTCAATAAAGTAAAATTTCTCAGTTCAGAGGGCTTATAATGAATGTCATAAGTACATTTTTATTGTTTCAGATGAAAAATTACTCCTTTTCTATGTTACAAAATATTTGTGTATATATTAACTTGTTTCAACGTCACAAGAAATAATTGCTGAAAAATCAAAATTTGGAATATGTCTCCATTGCCCTAACTCTTCTGTCTGTCGTACTTATGAAAATATGCCTTATGCCACTAATATTCGTTATTTTTTCCTAGGTTCCTAGATTACTTGGTCTTAATTCAATACTTGACTCTGCTTGCGCATTATTTATTTTTCGCTGAAAATGTTCCTCTTATCGCAGAGTGTTCTTTAGTGTTTTTTATAAGGATTTGAGAAGTTTGCAGCTATAGACAGATCTTAGAAGTACAGTACTTATCCAAGAATTGGATATTATAAAAGAAAGGCGCTGTGAACTCACCTAGGCTACCAATTGCACTCTCACACTTTGCTATATTAATCAGACTCTGAATGTACTAACCCTGCAGCGTGCTGTTGATCTATACTCCGTCCACAGCTAATATGTTTATAATATATTTCAATTGAATCGGTTACCTATCACTGAGTTTTATTGATAAATACACTCCTGCATTTGGTTACCTAAAGCTTCCATACAACTCGCAGCAGTGTGGGTATGTATGGAGTATAGCTTGACGGCATCCAACGCTGCTTAGTTCAGGTCTGCTGTTCAGTGAACATACGAAAACAAAACAAATCTAACGGTTGTAAATGAGTAAAATGATTATAGAGTGTTATTGGGAGACCGAAGGAAATGAGATCTTTGGGGTGGCCGAGGAGTAAATGGAAGGATAATATAAAAATGGATTTGAGGAAGGTGGGATATGATGATAGAGACTGGATTAATCTTATTCAGGACATGGATCGATGGCGAGCTTATGCGAAGGCAGCAATGAGCCTCCGGTTTCCTTAAAAGCCATTTGTAAGTAAGTAAGTAAGTAGTTATACCTGCCATTGGACTTTCAGTAAGGAAATGCGTAAAAACATCTATATAACCAGCTGAAGCGAAATCCAATCCAAGTCAAAGATATCCTCTGAGAAGAAGTTGCGCTGGCTAACACACAAATCACGCTTGTTGATGATTACTAAATTACACATTACGGAGAAGAGGTGAGACCTGTCGCGTAAGCTGTGCAAGTGGGGAAAGAATGAGCTATCAGAAAGGGAGTTTGTTTCGTGATAGAATATCCTATAGGAATCTACCGATAATAAAGTTCATCTCAAACTGAAGCTAATCTTCCCCTTTCATACTCATTGGCGACATAGCCAAGGTACATTGTAAGATCACAGGACACATCCTATCACCTCCACTCTAGCTACTGAATAGCTTAGGCAAAGTTAAGATACACCGAGGTGAAAATTTGTCATTTTTGGTTACTAAATCACATTTCTTGTTTTTAACATTAAACATTTTTGTGGTCTAAGGAAACTCTGGGCCAATTTTCATGGCCTTATACCTCTCTTATTGCATATTACGGCGGCCATGTTTGATAGGCTACACGCTCTGTGTAGGTATTTAAACTTCTAAATTTATTTTACTCTGTTTTAATTTTTGTACATTTTGCTTTACTAAATGTTACTCCTCCCACAAATTTTATACCCGCTATATGTTTAATTTTTGTGAGGATTTTTGACTACGTGTGTAACAAGACTTACTGGCAGGATTTTTGCAACAGTTCGGCATTTTTTTACTGATTTTAAGATTGACAATATATAATAATTCTGTTGTTAATATTTGGGTGAAACTAATGAAAAACCTGGTCAGTAAGTTTTGCTTGGAAGGATTTGAAAGTTGCGAAAATGATATTTCTAGCAAAAATGTTAGTTTTTTAGGAGAAATACCGATTTTTTGAAAGGTCATTTAATTTTACAAAAATGTTAACAACTCACACCATTTTAAACCACATTTTGTAAAACTTGGTATACAAACTATTTATGTTTATCATAATCAATGTGCAGAATTTGAGACTTCTAATTAGATTAGTATAGAAAATTGAAATTTTCCCTTGGAGTATCTTTAAAAGTGGAAGAGAAACCAATAACGGTGTCCTATATAGATGAATAAAATAGAATAGAATGGAATGCAGAAACCATGTAAGGTTAGTGCATTGGTAAGCTTCTAAAGAGATAATGCTTAGGAAACTAAATGAATATCATAATAATACATATAATTATTTATTTCCAGGTTCGACTTCGACATTTATTTCCTTTGCTAGTTTAAATGGTAGCAGTGGCATTCATTTTTGTAGCATCTTCCTCTGTGGAAATTCTTGTCTTGACAGTACTTCAGACACTCTTCACCAGTGGTACATTTCATACCTGTAACAGAGATCATCATCACATGCTGGACTTTTGATCTGTTCACCTCCTGGATTCTGCTGCTACATCAAACATTTCTTCGAACTTTGAATTATGTCTCTATGTAAAAATGTGCAGAAACCGGCATGGTGTTCTATCTGACGTATAGTAGTAATATATACTCACAAATTTGTAATTAGGAAGTTCAAATTCGAGATTTATCCCACAAGTAATGCTCACTGCGCATGCACTCCTAATCCATGAGCATGCGTGTTTGTCATTTATTGCGTTATAAGTGAGAGTTATTCCGAACGATTCTGTGCAAGTTCAATTAAATTGCTTAAAATCTTTTTATGTAAAAGCGATTGAAATGGACAACGAAAATCAGTCATATGGCGTCACTGTCTGAGAACAAAGATCAGTGACTAAAATAGAAACTTTACGTGAACGTACGGTGTCGGAAATGTTTGAATTGCTTAGAGTGAAATTTGTGTTGATTCTGCAGTAGACCGTAGTCTCGACGTTTCCGCGAAGATCATATTGTTAAAGAATATAACGAACCCACTGGAAGACTGAAATCAACACCGGACTTTACTACAGAGGTAAATGTTGCCGCTGTACTCGTATAAGACAGACGGATGACTTGTGCAGACATAGCCCTTACTGTGCCAAAAATTTCCAGAATCAACTACAGCTATTGGAATCTGGTGTGCTGTTTCTCTACGATAATGCAAGACCGAAAATCGCAGAATCAGTGAATGCCGTATGACTGATTACAAGCGAAAAGCACTTCCTCAGCCAGCCTACAGTTCGGACTGATTCCATCTGACCATCTTTTTCCGAAACTGAAAAATCCACTTTGGGTCACATTTTGCTATGTTAAAAGAATAGGATACAGCCGTGACCCAATGCATCCGAGACCTGCACTTGAATATTTCGATATTTTTACGGAAATACACTATCGAAAATGTGAGATCTGTATGCAATTTTTTTCATTAAATGTACTTCGAATTTCCTTCAAAACCAATATCTGCGAATATATTATGCACACAATATATACTTGTTCAAATTAACACTGTCATAAATATCATCAATACTTCCGCATTATACTCACTTACTTATGGCTTTTAAGGAATCCGGTGGTTCATTGGCCGCACATAAGCCCTCCATCTGTGCGAGATTAGTTCAGTCTCTACCACCACATCCCACCTCTTTAAAATCCATTTTAATATTATCCCCTATTTATTCCTCGGTGTCCCCAAATGCCTTTATCCCTCCGGCCTGCCAACTAACACTCTATGTGCATTTCTGGATTTGCCAATACGAGCTACATGCCCTGCCCATCTCAAACGTCTGGATTTAATTTTCCCAATTATGTCAGGTGAACAATAAAATGCATGTAGTTGTGCGTTATGTAACTTTTTCCATTCTCCTGTAACTTCAGTCCTCTTAGCCCCAAATATTTTCCTAAGCACCTTATTCTCAAACACCATTAACCTTTGTTCCTCTTCCAAAGTGAGAGTCCAAGTTTCACAAGCGTACAGAAAAACCGGTAATATAACTGTTCTATAAATTCTAACTTTCAGGTTTTTGTGAGTAGACTGTATGATGAAAGCTTCTCAACCGAATAATAACACGCATTCCCCATATTTATTCTGAGTTTAATTTGCTCCTGAGTGTCATTTATATTTGTTACGTTTGCTGCAAGATATTTGAATTTTTCACCTCATCGAAGAATAAATTTCCAGTTTTTATATTTACATATCGTACAATATTCTGTTCACCAGTCATTATCATAAACTTTGTCTTTTCGGGATTTACTTCCTAACCTATCTCTTTACTTGCTTCAAGTAAATTTCCCGTGTTTTCCTTAATATTTTATGGATTTTCTCCTAACACAGTCACGTCATCCACAAAGACAAGGAGCTGATGTAACTCGTTCAATTCCAAACCCTTTCTGTTATCCTGGACTTTTCTAGTGGCATATTCTAGAACAATGTTAAAAATTAAAGGTGATAGTGCATGTCCTTGCTTTAGCCCGCAGTGGATTGGAAAAGCATCCGACAGAAACTGGTCTACACGTATGTTTTTTCTCGTTACAGCAAACCGCCGCACTATTGGAAATCAGTTTTACTAAATTCAGAGATGCCAACCTATATAAGTTTGTCGAAATATTATAAATAGCTGCGATAGTATGCTAATTAAAACTACTCCTGACATTTACGGACACCTATGACAAACTTCGTGCTGAGAATCAATCAGCTGTATATATTCCAACTTATGTAAGTATTATAATTACATTAATATTTTTAAAATTTATTATTTTCAATACATAATATCTTGCAAAATATACTGCTCAATACACGTTTGTAAAGTGCTGTACAAAAAGTAGGAAGTTGAAAAACTCACTTTGCTCGTTTCTCAAACTTTTCCTCGATTTTTTTAAAAACCACTTCCCAACCTTGTACTGTAATTTACTATTTGTAATATTATTAATATGATTACTTTTATTTTTTATGCTTGACATAACCACATTCTTAAATTAATCTTTTCTATGTCACCTCGCTTCACGTCAGAGACACATGTACAGTGGCACATACGTAACAATCGTACATGTTATTTTTAATTGGATATTTTACGACGCTTTTCTAACTGCTATGGTTATCTAGCGTCTGATGAGGATTATAATGCCTTCAAATGAGTCCGGGGTCCTGCGTCGAAACTTACTTCAGCATTTAGTGTTATTGAGTTGAAGGAAAATTCAGGAAAAAATTTCAACCAGCTAACTAGTCTCAATCAGGATTTTAACCCGTACATGTTTGTCTCACGATTAGGCACACTAACCGTTACTCCACAGCAAGGTTGGCTTATAAGAGAAAAGAGTGACGTAAATTTTTTCTAAGAGTCGTATAAGTTGTACTTGCGGATTAGAGATATTGTGATCAAGTGATTCTAAGAACGAATTTTGTTCTACACGTGGTATTTGACTCACCTTCAACAAGGCAGCGGTCAGCGGCAAATATCTGAAATTACAAATGGAGACAGGAACAAATTACACTATTGTAATTTTATTATAGCAGTTAAAGAATACAAGTTATGTTGCGCTTCATTTTTTGTTACCTCATAATTATGAATATTTAAAAGACTATATATACCGGTATGAAATGTAACAGAGACACTATACAAATTGTAGGCCTACATAATTTTATGAGAACAATTATAGGTATACCGATACACTTTCTACTGGCGCATAGAATCTAATTTTACTGTCTCATATTATAAACCACTACTATTTTTCTCGACTAGGAAGCAAAACCGAGTAAGATTGTATTAAATATTTTTGTCTAAAACAAGGTTGCAAAACTGGGGAAGAGGAAGGATGGAAACATCATCTTCAATGACATCTGTGTGACGTTTGGCAAACACTGTTCTCTTTTCTCTTCCCCCTCTACCGTACAATGACGTGAGGGTTGAAGGGAAGAGATGAGTTACGTGTCCCGGCTTATGACGTGTGCTTCAATTGGAGCACAGTTTTGCATTCTTACTGTAAAATATCTCAAAGAATACCATCTTTAAAATAATGTCATTACATGCGGTTCACCACGTGTACCACGTGTAGTTACAAATTGTGTTCGCTGACGGTTTATTATTGTTTATATATATATATATATAATATATATATATAAACAATTAAATTAACCTTAAAAGTAGTGGAAGGATGATAGATTTATACGTACCGCCATCACAATTAAGATGGCGAAGATGAAGACAAAGGGACGATTCATGGCCATTGTTGTCTAAGATATTTTCAGACGTACCTGAAAATAAAATTATTGCAAGTGTAGTATAGAAAACATTTCGATGACGTTACTAGAAACCTCGAGGAGCGTGGAATGACAGCAGAATCCAATCTGGAAAATGTAGCGACTAAAAACGAATTAAATTAAACACTTAACCGAATGTACCTCTCAGGAATAATAAATATTTGTAATGCAATATACTCAAATTTGTTAAGAGAATAATGCCAAACAATTAAGAAATCGACTGAGGACTTCGAGAAAGGTCGACTAAGGTTTATAGGCTTGAAATACGCTTGTTGATGACGATGATGATGGTGTGGATGATAATTTTTAGTGAATAAGAAACAGAAGAAAAAGAAGGAGGAACAAAAGAAACGTCGCAAACTCTCCATTCTTCTGTTACCTGATAACTTTATTTTTCGAAAAAATTTTACAGAGCAGGTGAGAAATTGTTTAGTCCAGATCTTGTACTAACATAATCTGAACGTGACCTCGATCTACAATATCAGTTAATATAAGTAAGAAATTCTACAGCCTACTTATGGAAATACGGTAAAAATTGTCATTAAACCATGTTAATTGATTACCTAAATATTAGAACCAAAATTATACAGAGCCCTAAGGTTAGATTAGCCATGTCTAAACAATAGTTTACATCAATTGCATAGTCTGTGTTTAATAAATTTGCTTATAGTACATATATTTGTTAGTTTTAATAGATTTAGGTGTGTTCTTCGTGACTGGTTAATCAAAAACCCTTTTTGTGATATAAATTAATTCATGGAAACTAGTGCTGACATATTATATTTAATTTATCTTATTTTACTTTTGAATTTGTCTATATATCTGTGATATCACGACTATTTTTATCAATAAACCATTATATAGATTGATATCTCAGCTATTCAGTGTGGACATAATATTATGTACCACTACAGAGTGGATAGTGTACGAGAAAACATTCCAATACCTTATTAATTCCAATGAATACTTCTATCAGAAAAATAAATATTTTCACCTTAATATTAACGTTGTTTTACTATCCGTACGGTCCTGATTTTTACTTTTCACATTAAAGAAACTGATAAGGATCCTTCTGCAGTCTCTAAAATAAAATCGACGAATTTCTTGCAAATCAAAACAAAAATTAAAACGTATCGTTATTTTCTGCCATAAGGAATTCTGTCAGCTCTGACTAAGGAACGGAATGCAGCTATTCAGAGCGAGTGCGTGTTTTTGTTTTCTTACGTAAGCCTTGCACTCCGCTGTTGCCTTATTACATATATTTTTTCCTAATTTTATAATTAACTATATCATTATTTATAAAGCGCTATAAAATATATATTTAATTTATTTTAATGTATTCCATAGTCCCCTTCAATCAACACATTTATAACACATGCATTCTTCACAGCTGCAATACAGAGCCTCTTAGCACCATTGTTTCAAAATTAATTTTTGTGACAAAGGATTTACCGCATTTCTCTATAAAATTTGAATATTCATAACTCGTTTAGTTACTAGATAAATTGGTAGAATATTTCAAATCTTCCAATTACAGACATAGAATTTTATTATCTTTGACTAAAAAAGTAGTAATAATAGTAATAATAATAATAATAATAATAATAATAATAATAATAATAATAATAATTGAAGAATACAAGACTAAAGAATCTATGAAATGATAACCTACTTCGTACCTCAGAACTGAATTATTTTGAAGAATATTGCCGGGTTCATGACTAGTCAGTTTCCTCAATGTCTTTATATACTGCAGGGAAAAAAGAAGTGCAATGTTATTGCGACACAATCTCTGAATGTCCTGAATTTTCTAAGTGTAGATAAAATTAAATTGCTAAACAACTTTCATGATTATCAGTTACTCTAGTTAAAAACTGTGTTAAATAATTCATTCTTCTTACCTTATTAATATTCATGTTAAAGGTCGCTTTTATCTCTATGATTTGCAATGCTGTAAGTGCGTCATAAACTTGGAATGCACACACTTCAATGGTCCCAAATTATTCTTACATTATACTCTCCATATCATCTATATTCTGGACAAGTGAGCAGTAGGGTTTTGCATGGTACCCAGACCAGACTATCTTAAACTATGTCAAATTAGTAGTTTTTAGTGCTCCTTTTTTCAGAAACTAATAGGAGTACAGTAAAGGTTCATCTCCACTTATTCCTGACACGTTTAGACTTAATTCTACAGGGTTTTTGGAAAAAATATAATCCAATAACCAAGCTATGAATTTTTGTCCTATAATGGAAATTTGAATATTAGTTAATTTTTGCTAAATTTTTGTATACGGTAATCTTATTTGGAAATTTAAATTTTATTTACGTCGGTGACCATTTCTAAATGCTTGATAATATTTTATAATTCATTCATTCATATTCTTCTGTCCAAGGGCAGTTTTTTCACTACAAATACAGTTTTCTCCAATCTTTTCTATTTTCTACCTTCCTCTCTGTATCCTCATATGATTAATATATTTTAATGGATTCGCTGACGTAATTACCAGCAGCCATTCACCCGAATTGACATTTCCCCGAATCCGATTTCTGAATTTACTTCCACCGAAACTTTTCTTTTTCTAGACGACAAATTCCAGAAAAATAGTATTTCCGAAAGTTTTATATAATAATGATTACGAAGAAATAGAATTTTGGATGAAATTTCCTACGAGAATTTGAAAACGGTAATACCATCCCTCAGTTAAGGCAAACTCTGCCAATTTCATAGTATTAAGGTTTTCTGTCTATAGTTATACCTAAAAATTCTTAAAAAAAAAAAACTACCTTCATGCGGCAGTTAATCACTAGACATAATTTCATTGGTTGGTATAAAATCAGATTTTTTAAGGAACTGCGAACAGAAAACTAGCTCCATCTAAAACATGAGATCCTATTTGTATCTTTCAGAAACTCGTGTAATTTCGCAGGACTGCTCGGGCAATTTCGCAGTAACACATATGCTATTTTCAAGAATGTTTTTAGCTCAAAACATTTTTTATTGTAATCTAAACATCAGTATATATATTTACACGCATGATCTGAACACATTAACAAACTATAAGCTATACATATAGAAGTGGGCTTCAATTATTAACACTAACAACAGGAAAAGACTTGCATATTATTTGTAAATTAATAAATTTATCTAACTCATATCTGCATTAAACATTATGCCAAAGATAGAAAAACACATTATGAGAATTATTTAGCCCTAATCGGAATCCGCTTCCGCTGGCATGAAAATTTTTGTTTCTCCTTTCTCTGCCGTTGTTTGAAGATGGACAGACTTTGCTCCTTTTGGGAACACAATTTTGTTAGGTTTGATAACCAATGAAAACCCTGTTTCATCTGAATTCCAAATTATATTAAGCTTGTTACTCATTTCTGCCTTCTCAAAACTTCCTTGCACATCATAAAAATCTTACAAATTTGAGCGATTTAAGGGCACTGCTCTATGGTAGAACTGATTTTCTAGCTGGCGCATTCTTAGCATATAGCGCTTCTTAAAGGAAGTTAGAATCAGCGTGCCACTCGAACAACACTGCCGGAAACTAGCGGAAACTAGTTAAGAAATTGAGTACCGGCAAAAGCATATTACGAACAAACTATATTAGATAAAACAACAACCAAGGGTTCAAATTAATCTTAAGAATGTGGAGAATTCATTAATCATGATGCGATAATTACAATTCTGAATATGAGGAAACGTCGAATTATGGCAAATCTTCTGCCTCTTGCCCTCTGATTTATAACATAACTGAGATCGAAGGTATCTAAAATGGTTAACACATTCTCTGGTGCTATCTCTCGAAGCTCCTAAAAAAAACGTTCCTAACAATATAAGATGATTTGCATACAAAGCTTTACTTTTGCTAGGGAAATATGCGTGCGTGAGTGGTAAGGTCACAAAATCGTCCTCCATCTTTGGATTTTTTTCTCCGCCATATCTCACTATGAGAACAACATGGGACAAACCTTGAATGTGCCATCGAGATATCAAGTGTGACTTTTCATTAGCAATTCTAAATTTAGATATATGACAAACACAATCACACGAGATTCTGGCTACACATTTTTGTTGGAGTAATCAGTCAAGAAAAATGTTTCCCTTGAGAAATCCTTGAGTAAGATCTTCTACATCGGATATGATTGAGGATTGGCTGGTTGGGCTCGCCTTTTCAGTCTCCTCAACGTCTTCCTCAAACACTCACGTTTCAATAACAGTATGAACGCGCCTCACGAGACCTTAGTAAGTTCAATATTTAACTTGTTTTGTGGAGTGAGTAAAGGTAATAACTTGCAGTACTTTCGTGCCTAGTTTTCACTATTTGACCCTCCGTAGCTTAGCAACAGAATGAAATATTAGATCGTTGTGCTTTCCGGGCTTTGTATC